>JAVXUL010000016.1:4840104-4862041 GCA_035590515.1 Trichilia minutiflora | reverse complement strand
AAGGCCCAGCACGGCCCTTCGTTTGGGCCGGGCCAGGCCGTGCTTTTACTGTTCATCATACCGTACCGTGCCGGACTTTACTGTTTACTTGCTTTATGCGTGACGGGACGTGCCGGCCCGACCCGTTTGCCACCTCTAAATTTCCAACAAAGATAAATAGTAACGGAATGAATTTGGATTTTTTCTAAGTTTACATATTCCTTTTTTCTTTTCTTCTTATCTTTCTCTTATCTCTTTTTTAATGATCAAGTCATACATAATTTTTTGTTGTAGAAAGTAAGTTGTTTTTTATACTTTTCTCATCTTTTCTTCATTTTTTAAGGTGACTGAATATAAGAGAATGAGAATGAGATAAGATGAAATGATAGCTTGTCATAGAATCTTGTGACAAACACCTTCCAGGTGATAGTAATATCATGTCACATGATAGAATTATGAATGCTTTTTATCTGTCATGTTGGTTATGTTTTGACAAATTATGGGACAAGCGAACTTTTGAAACTAGAAGGTATCTTTCTTTTTAAATCATTCTCATTTTTGATAAGCTCATGAATTTAGGTTAGGAGTAAGGTATATGTAAGATCACTAACTGACTATTCCATGATGTTATAAGTATTCTGATGATAAACTGTTATGTTGATTCATGACCTAATGTGAGGGAAGCTTCACATACAAATTCTTTGAGGTATGGGTTTATTGAGATGTCGGGTCGGGAGTTCCCTTAGCTCTCAGGAGTTAAGGATGTCAAATGTCTTGAGTTATTTAATAGAAAATCGGGAATTTATCTGGTATGGCTGGGGATTAATCATTTGATTATTTTGATCACTTTTTACCCAAATATATAATATATTTTATAAAATTAATTACAAAATAATTATTTTGCTTTATGCTAAAAGATTTGACTTGTATCAATGAGTGCATGTGTCCAAGCCTCAAAACAAGCCTATGTGTGTGTGTATATATATATATATATATATATATACAAATTTAATATGAATTGGGTCAATTCAACTGACATCAATTTGGACCAAATAATAAGAATAAGATAATTAAATTAATAAAAACAAGAGAGCAATTAATATTTTTAAAACCTCAGGGGATAACTAGTAATTAGACCAATCCTGAGGGGTAGTGTCTATAACCCTTTTCTATTGGTGTAAGAAATGTCAAAAAAGTTGGAGCACCATATAAATAAACTATTTTTTAATTCATATTTTATTTTTTTCCCAATTTTATATTCAAGTGTCAGGTGAACTTGCACAGTAAATATTTTAATATAAAAATTACAAGCGATACTTACAGAATACGAGATGTCAAATTGTAATTACATTAAATTATTGGATAGTTGGCTATCATTTTGCCATTTAATTAAAATGAGTGGTTTGTTGGAATTTTACAATTCCCATATTTACCAAGATCTCACATATACGAATATAGAATACAATTATGTGTTAGAATGCGTACCTCTTTTGGTCATTCGATGCAGCGTTTTGATGCGAATTGCAGCGTTCCAAAGGTTAGGTCTTCCTCTCTATTCTCTAACTTTATGGCAGCCTACTCAATGGGTAGAGGCAGGTTAGGGTTTTGAAACCCATACTTTCCTTTATATAGAGCTAGAGAGGGGACCTAGCCTAACCCTGATTGATCTCTGTTGGGCCTCCCCATCAAAGGCTTCAACATGACCCATAGCCTATATTGACTGCCAAAACTAGTCCATTATAGACGTTAAGTCCAATTTTCTTTAGATCATATAATTGGATCCACTTTTCTCAATAACTATGATATTAACCCGTTTTTAATAAAATTATAGCAACAATTTAATGTAAGCCCACACAAAAATCCAACAGTATCTACTAACAAAATCCCTACATGTGATCTTTGCTTTCTACCAAAATAATAGTATATTAGTTTTGAATTTTGTTTATTATTATTGTTGTTAAATTCTTATTTGAGTTATTTCTTATTGTGATGACTGTAGTTTCAACATTTATTATATATTAAAAAAAATGTAAAGGAGATAATTTGTAAATTGGCCACTTGTTTTGTTCGCTGAGTTAAAGCAAGCGTCTTCTCTGGGTATCTTCTATGTTTTGAGAATTTAGAGAAGAAAGCAATGGAGAAAGCAAGGATGTGGGTGAAGCCGATTAATCTGCTGTGTCTTGTTGTACTGTGTAATGCGATCGAGTATCCACAGTACACGGTATTACACTTAGAATCCGATTTCGAGGTCAGACTTTACAGAGAGTCCACATGCATGTCTGCCCCTGTTCGACAACTCTCCTTCGAGAAGGCGACCTTATTTGGATTCCACAGGTTCCATTTTTTTCTTTGGAACATTTTAACGCTGATGAAGGATCAAGTCTCCTGAGAAAATCTATCACTTTTTTTATGGATTTCAAGTGTCTGGTTAGAAAAGTGATATTTTGGGTTTAAAGGTTTTGATTGGGATTGAGAACATACAAAGTCTGTCTAAATTCTGAATTAATAATACGAACTTTACACAATCTAGCGCAATTCTTTCCAGTATGGAAATGTTTATCATGTCATCAATATAGAGAATTAAGAGAAATTATATTGAAAACATATTGTGCTTAGTTGATTTAGGTATGTTTAAGATTGTGGTGATATGAATGAAATCATTAGCTGTTAAATATAAATAAAAAATGATTGATAACCATTTTAATATTAAAAAAAGTAGCTGCTATGCTTTTAGAAGTGGGCAGAAGAAACAGAAACGCAACAGTTACAAATACACACTTAGATTTCGAAGTTCGAACAAATCAATATAGATACAATGATATGCATCCTCATTTCAGGGACTTTATTTCTGAATAGGTTGGACGTTGATGGAGAAGGAGAATATGTAGTTTGTTGTCAACAAAACATCTGCTGTTTTATACTATAATCCGTCATATTCTTTACAAAGTTCTCTTTATTGTGTCAATGAAATTGATTTCCACTCTGAACTAGTCTGGTTACCTAATGCTTTCTTGTTGATTTGGTTATAGATTGTTCCTTTACATCCAAGGTGCCAATCTTAACTACTCTCGGATTGCAATGACGGCTCCAGTTGTGACAAGCTTAGTTCCAGGGGCTGGCCCCTTCACTCGTCTGCTTATTTTGTCAATCTGTACTTGCCCTTGAAGTTCCAAGCTGTGACCCACCTACCCCACTCCCGGAACTTCATTCGAAACCCAATGTATGGGAAATTCATTGTGTTGCTGTTATTAAGTTTTCGGGATTTGCAAAGGATGAAATTGTTCTGAGAGAGGCAGAGAAACTGTCCACCAGCTTGAGCAGGTCTCCTTGGGCTAACTCTACTTCATCTGACAGTGATTATGCTTACTCCGTTGCACAGTATAGTTTCCATTCCAGTTTATTGGGCGTGTTAATGAAGTTTGGGTGGATATTGACGAATCTGGAATAGACAGCTGTAAACCCAGTGCAATGCACATAGCTACATAGTGAAGGTTTGACGAATGGGTGTACATCACTGTGTTGGTTTCTGCTCGTGTGCATAAAAAAATGAGCCAAACTTAATGATTTTGTTCTTAATACTGCTACCCTCGTGTATATAAATGAAAGTCTGTGCAAATAGATGATGCTTGGTATTTTCAGCTCTACTTTATGTACAAGTATGTACAAGCTCAGAATATTAATAATTAATCATAATTACTGTGTAACTATCATATCATCATTTAGTATTCCTTTCTAATTTTTTTTATGATTTCCTTGCCATGCTAGGCCTGCTCGCAAGCTCTTTTTCTGCTGGCTTGTCTAGTTGTCAGTTATGATCCTGAAATGAAAAAGCACAGTGAAACTAATGGCAAGGGACAAGTTCTATCTACTGTCCACTGGCTTCACAAGCCAAGGATTTTGACTACCGAACACTTTAATGTCTACCGGGTCTGAATCGGTGGGTTCGGATCGATCTGAGTCGGTTCAACAGTTTTATAAAATTGGAATCGGCTCGGTTTGGAAACAATAACGATCCGGGTCAGGTCAGTTCAACGGTTCCAGTTTCATGGAACTGGAAGTAGAACAGTAACGGACCGGGCCGGTTCATCAAACGGTTCCGATTTCGGTTCGATTCTGATTCCGATCCGGTTTCGATTACGGTTCCGACTCCGGTTTTATTAATTTTTTAATTTATAAAAATATTTTTAAAAAAATATTTAAATTAAAAAATTTTTTAAAAAAAATTAACCTGGGTTGAACCGGCGGTCCGGGCCGATTCAACCCGTCGGTTTGGAACCGCCGGTTCAACCCGGTGCCAAACCGCCGGGTCCGAAACGGTTCCGGGCCCGTTACGGTCCGGTTTCGCGGTTTCGAAATTTCGAAACCGGACCGGACCGTCTATATTGACCCGAAATCAACCCGAACCGTGTGAACAATGGTCCGGACCAGTTCGGGCCGGTTCACAGACCGACCCGACCCGTTAGACACCTCTACTTTATCATAGAGCTGCTTTAAATATTGGCACATTTATTTGGAATAAAACAGCCAATAAGCATTAGAAAAGTTTAAGGTTTAATCTATTCGCAGTATAAAAGCCATAACATAACATTAATCCGTTGTCAGAAAACCAAGCTTGGGATAATTAGTTTTGGTATCAGTCCCTTTGTCAATTGCGTGTTTTCTATAAAAACAGGAGACAGTCGAACACGGTTTTGTTCAGGATTCTCTCTTCTGTGAATCTTCGCTTCAAAGCAAACACTACATGATGTCTGTTTTAACAGGTTTGGCAGAGCTCTGGCTGAAGTATGACAGTCATATTGCAGAACAATAAGGGACATTTTTTTTTCAAGACATTGTCTGACATAATAAGAATGAATGAATTGTAGTATTTCATTGTACAACAATCTATGTACTCACTATTACTTCTACGTCGCTTTCACCAAAATGTTAGTAGTAAGGACAGCGTTTTGGATGAATAAAAGATGGCAAAGATGGCCCTACACTCGGTCTCTTCTTGCCTGGCATAGTCCGCTTGATTTGACTAAAATATATAGTAAATAGAAGAAGAAGGAAAATGAAAACAGAAATGAGAGAGGACATGAGCTGTGTGGTCTTTCAAAAGTCAAAAAGAGGTCTGATCTCCAGTAATGCTTTGACATAGATATCTCCCTTCAACCAGTGCAGCACCGAATGTCCAAGAAGATCGCCAGGACCAAATATTATCTCTGCCTCACCAAGATATAGAGCTTCCTCAATGAGTGATGTTATAAAAGTAACTCCAAAACAATATTGTCCAGCATAATTCTCATTTCCAGTGGCTTTTCTCAAATCAGCCCAGGTTCTTGAACATAACTGCTGGCCTCTGTCCAAAATTCTTGTCAAATTGGCTCTTGAACTCAAATTTAACTCGTGTACACCACAAAAAATCCTGATAAAGCGTGTAAACATCCAGCTGTATGGATGATAGCTGTCAAATTAATTGTATTTCTGCCTGCATAACACAAGTGGCAAAGTTATCAGTTATCAACTTCTGCTCATCCTTCCCATGTGAAAAAAAGCATCTCATGAGTACAGCTACTACATGGAATGATAAAGACAAAATTAGTTCAAACGAGCAAATGTTGAAAAGTATGTAACTCATTGATTACAAGCGATGACCGATCATAGGAATGTTTCTTTAGATTATATCGTAATCAACCACTGACTTAGATTTTCTGGCGTGAATGCAAACATGTAGCAAAGCAAAGGAGTAAGAAAATACTGTAAGAATTCCTAAAGTCATAAATCCTTACACTCCTGCATATGCAGTCCCAAGCATAAGTCATAACTATGTTATTATCGAGGGGAAAGTATGCAAACCTCTGGACAAGAGACAGGGCAGACTTTTATCATGCAAACTGACAACAGATGATTTAAGTATGTAACCCATCGTTTGATAGAACCCAAGGATCAACATACTTAAGGCATCTTAAAAATTACTTTATGTACCAGTTATTACCGCATTAAGCTCATGACATTGAGAATCTTAGTATGGTGCATACATACAGACATAAAGATTGCGACAAGTGATTACAGAATTGAGCTAAAATGATTCTTTGAACTTACTGCCAGAAGAGAACAAGCTTGCTTTGCAGTTCATACACAAAGTAGGTTGCGAAAAATATAAATTGCTTGAATTGATAGCAACAGGCCTTGCAATCCCTTTGAATTTCTCCCAAGCTGGGTCTCCAACCAAATAAGTAGAAGTGAATGCAATTTTCCTCATTTGATGACTCATAATTTCTGGATTAATAATATTTAGTCCAACACAATCATTGCAAGTATAATTTTCCAAAAAATCAGAACTGAGACAGGGATGCCTGATTTTAAGTCTGCCATCAGTATCTTTTCTAGGTGTTTGCCCTTGGCTGGGTATGACAACTGTCCTATCAAACGCTGCATTTAAACCAAATGCTGGTAATTAGGATGCTAATACCTGATGTTCAATCAAGCCAATCTCTTATCTTATCCGATGTTCAACATTTCCTGAGCCATCATCTTCCATCCCTTTGAACATCACAGATCAAGAAATCCCAAGGTTGGAGTTCTGGAAGAATTTCCAAGACTCCCCGTTTTATAATTCAAAGCAACCCAGCCATAGTGAGCTTCCTCTTTCCCACTCAAAACCGTCATACAAATTTTCTTATATACAAACAAATGTTGCTTTACAATAGCCTCAACATCGTCCATAACCCAGCTGGAATCCTCAACTGCCAATCTCCTTAGTCAAGCAGTAGCTAGAATAGATATAGATTCCAAAGAGGCTCTCACTCCCGAAGCATTACCAACAAACTTAACTAAACCAGGCTCAGTCCGTAGACAGTGGTACTGACAATAACTTTTCCAAATTGAACTCTTTGTCGATTTATCTGGACAAGAATGCGTAAAAGCAGGCAGATTCTTACTTTCTACACCTCTCTTGTCCCACTCATGCACCTTTACACGTGTTCCATTGCTTCCACAATCCACAACAACAGTATATTAGGACTGACTTAGAACATTATAAGCGCTCTTCTGTTTAAACACAAAATAAACACCAACTAATGAAACTAAAACTAATACAATTGCACAAAATATCAATACCCGTTTACATTGATTGAATCCCGAGACTGAGAGCTTCTGTTTTTAAAGTGATTTGGGTTCCATGATCAAAATATTACCCAGTGAATACCTATCCAATAACTGAGTTTTAAGTTCCTGCTTGGTCGAGAAATCGATCAAGCAGGAAATTCCATAAAAACCATGTCATTATCAATCGTCGATTCTTGAACTAAAATGAATTGACAAAGAGTATTAAACATGAGATCATGAGTCAAACAAATGCGTATCAAATTCAAATTCAAATTCGATTTCAAAACTATGCCTATCTGCTAAATATACCTTTCTTGTAGCAGAAAATCCCGCCGACAGGCAGCTCGGCCAATCACTGCGTCGTCTCCCTTCCTCTGATTGGAAGAAGAGATCATAGACCAGTGACTCTGACAAATGAAATCTAAAATTTAAAGCCTTTTATATGTTTTTTTTTTTCAACTATTGGAAATATGCATTGTTGAAACAGGCAAAGATGATTAAATTCTGGAAGAAGTGTCAATCACCTCACTAATCCAATCCAGCAAATACTACTTAAGCCGGTTAAAAAAATAAAATATTAAAATAATCTGAGAAAAATCACAAACTAAATAGCTTCTACTTCCATTCTCAAAATTCTTCAATTAAGAAAATATAAATATTTATCCTAAATTATAAAAAAAATAACAAATACATCTTAAATAATTAATCTTAAACAAACCCCTAATATTTTGAGAAATACACAAATATCACCTTCATTAATCTAACTTTGATACCATAAATTATATTTTTATTTATTCCAATAACTCACATCATTTTTTAATAACTAAAAAATTAATATACTATATAGCATAGAGATATTAAAAGTTTATCAAAATAAAATATTTATATTTATAAAAATTAGATAAAAAATAAAATAATACATAAAATAAAATAATACATACCTTTTTTTATTTTATCTTTTTTTTTTATATACATGAAAAATTTTAATATATTGAATTGGAATAGACGCTTGATAGTTATTATACTCGAAAAGGTCGTTCAAGTAAAACCAATAACCTGATCCTTTTGATACTTCAACAAAAATTTCTAATAGTTTGAATTTAGGATAGATATAAAACCAGCTATTACATCAAACTTTAATACTCGTTCACCTCTAGGATTTTTATCTAATTTTTTTATTAAACATGTTATTTTATAAATAAAAAAATTCAATTTTATCCACTTAATTTATCATAAAACAATATATTAATTACGTCACTTTATATAATATCTAGCATACTCAATAATAAGGTAAGGTGTGAAAATAGAATTAATAAAATTCAAATCTCCTACTTTGATACTTCAATAAAATATATTATTTAAAATTTGAATACAAATTCAACACTAAATAACTATTTAATGTGCTTTATTATCAAGTCACGTCTTAAGAGCGAATATTTTATATAATTCTTACATTATAATTTCAAGTCTTTTATTTTGCTTGTATGACTTTTCATAGCAAGAAATAAATTTTTATTCATTTTTTATAATTTAAAATTTAGAATGTTAGAGATAAAAATTAGAATAACAGAGTTGAGATTTATTAAAAAAATAATTAAAACTTATAATAAAAAGTTAAATAATATAAAAAGTGCCATAATTTTAAAAATAGAAAATATTAAGCAATAAAATAGCATTTATATGAATATAAATTAATTTAAATTGTAAATTTACCATTTCAGCCTCTAAACAAACAAGTTTACCCGTGCAAGATGACGGTGCGAGTAAAAACAAGTGGGAGCGAGTTGATGAATAACAAAAATATTAGGGTATATTTAAAAATATCAAAATTAATAGGGGTAGCTAAAATTAACAATATTATTTAATATTCGATTTTTTTTTTCTCTTTCGATAAATTGAGTCACAGCAAGTTACCACTGTTTCTTTTTTCTTTGGGAAGAGAATTATTATTATTTTTTTTTTCTGGGAAAATTTTTCTATTAAAATCAGGGGCAACTCGCAACGCTCCCAGGCCCAGCTCTCTCCCTCTCGTTTTTGCTCTTGTTCTATTTCTCTCTGTGTGAGATCTGAAAATCATCGCACTGTGATCCGTAGCTTTCACTCTTTACAGATCTCCCTTACTCTATTTTCATTCCGATCACTCGACATCCGTGGCGGTTCGATCTCCCTCCCTCTCTCATTTTCTCCCTAGGGTTTCGCTTGAACGCACCCGCACAACACTCTATCCAATCTTAGGCAAGGCCTTCTCTTCCATAAAATTTATTTTCGGTAATAATTTTTGGTACCGTTGTCGTTTCTTTCTTTTCTTTTTTTTGATAGACAGAATGATATAACTTTAGAATTAGATATTATGAACCCGTAGCAACTACATGAGTTCCATGAGAATTTTCGATTTGTAGCGATAGTTGGGGATTTATTATTTTTATGACAATTGATAAGTCACGCTTTATGATAGTTTCATGTTTTGTTGGTGGATGAATTTGTTCGAAATGTAAGGTGCACTTTTGTTTTGTGTATGGGGTGTTAGTGTGTGGATCATTTGTTTTTCATTTGAGAGAAAATCTTTTCTAAATATTCTTTGTGATTGAATCTGTAGAAATCTTTTGGTACCATAGTAGAAATAAATTAAGTTTATGCTAATCGTGCACAAAGATATCTTATTTGCCCGAGGTCTATACTACAACTTCTGAAGTGAAGAATGGAAAGAAATGACTGAATTTTCACCTGTCAATTTAAGCAACATTACTCTATAGCAATGTTTACGGGCACCCTTAATGGAGCAGAGTTTGCTGATTTATTTAATGTTTCAAAATCTAGACTTGTCTGGTTCTTGTAAGAAAATATAATATAATCTTTATCTATATTAATAATCGATGGATGGACTGTAATATTTTATATGGATTTCAAGACATTTCTCGTGTTGCAAATTGAACTTCCTTTTTTCCCTTTCACTTGTTATGTTATCTTCCCACGTTAAAGTGCTATTGTTGAGAAATTAGAAGTGTCTTGTAGGTATATGTCCGTCACATGGTGTTATAGGTTTGACCTTAATTTTATAATGGTTTTCAAACTAATTTTACATGGTGTTTTTAACATGCTAAAAATCAGCTAACAGAATATTTGTTCAAATTTGTAATTTCCATACTCAATTGATTCATGCATAACAGTTGTTTGTAGTATTTCATCTGATTTCATGCTGATCTGTTGCTCTATAAAATGTGTGGTTGTGTTTTATTACGTTTCTTTATATAACGCTTCATGGACGTGGCTATTTTGATAGGCTGTTGTGGTGCTTAAATCTTTCAATTTGTCGTAGTTGTGTATGTCTTGGAGATGATGAATTCTGAATTGCATGTAGTTTTATAGTTTATTAGTTATCTATCATTATTTTCACCAACACTATGTTCCCAACTATGATATCATACTCATTGATATAATCTGTCTCCTTTTACTTCAGATTGCTGCAAATTTGATTGGATGACCTTGCAAAGACAGTTGGACCATGACTTCAAGTATGTTGAGTGGAGAGCGAAGGTACACAATATCTCCTTGAATTAAAAACCAAAAAAATGCCATTTACTACAACTACTGTTGTTATGGTAATCAGGGTTCCAGTTGCCATCTTTCATGTCGAAGTTGGAATCCATTGCAGTATAGTAATTCGCCGTGACTTTCTCAATTTCTGCTGTCACAATTTTAAACTTGGGAGAAATGTAGTGAATGACTAGTTAATGGCAATGAAGTTCTGTTAGCCTTAGCCTCTGGCTTTTAAATTTGCTATAAATGATGTAGCACATGTCTATTTAATCCATTTTGATAATTGCAAGGTAATAGATCCACTGCTAGTTATATTCCTCCAAAAGCTTTTGTGTACTTTTAAAAGCTCTTCGGTGACCTCAAAAGTTATAACAATACTTCCTTGAACATTTTAGTTTTTTTATTTTCATTCTCAGCAAGTTTGTCTCTCTGTTTGGATAGTTGAAGGTGATTTGTTCTGAAGGTAACAAGTTGTCTCAAGAATGGGGTATTGAACTTCCCCTTTGAACCATGATGGATTCGGCCTTTTATTTGTATTGCCCATTTACTTGTAATAGACCACAGCATAAAATGTTTTTACATTTTTGTTGAAACAAGGACTTTTGTTTTTATAAAAGGAAGATAGTTATTTATTGATTTAATGCCTTGCAGGTGGGCCTCTTCAAGAAGAGGTGGCATGACTGTTTTGGGGAAGGTTGCCGTCCCAAAAGTTTCTGTTCCAAAACCCATTAACTTACCTAGCCAAAAGTAATCGATTTAATTATTTTTTTTGTTCTCATTGTTTTATTGTGTTTTATTTTTAAAGTATTATATGTTGTCGAATTGGGTTGGGCTTGCCCCTTCTAAATTTCATGTCTTCACTATGTTGTTTCAAGGTTAGAAAATCATGGACTGGACCCAAATGTGGAAATCGTTCCCAAGTGAGTAGGACGTCTTTGTTTCTTCCTTCTCTGTCTGTTCACATTATTTAATGCCTTCTCTGTCTGTGTCTTCACTCTACAATAGCCTTTGTGTTTGTTGGATTGATCCATAATTATTTCCTGTGCTTGATAGGGGAACACTTAGCTGGGGAAATAGATCATCTTCTTCTGCATCAAATGCATGGGGATCCTTGCCACTGTCTCCAAATGCTGATGGTGGTACTGGCTCCCCAAGCCATCTTGGCGGCCGCCCTTCGTCTGGTGGTAGTGGTACTCGACCATCAACTGGGAACAGTGAGAAGGCCGTTGAACCTGTTGTTAGTGCATGGAGTTCAAATTCTAGACCATCGTCAGCTTCTGGTGCTTTGACATCAAGTCAGACATCAGCCACATCATTGCGTCCTCGTAGTGCAGAAACAAGACCTGGTAGCTCACAATTGTCCCGGTTTGCTGAACCCTTGTCGGACAATTCAGTGGCATGGGCTACATCGGGGACGGCTGAAAAGTTGGTATGTTCATGTGGTTAAACATCTTTATTGTGTACTCAAAACATGTGTGTAATATTGTATTGTTACATTTTAAAACAGAAATCTTCTACTCATTTTTGTTTTAAGAACATGCCGTGGATACTAATGTTAATTTTGTATATTATATTAAAATATAGGTATTCTCCCTTTCTGGTATTCTCAATTGCTGATTATGTATTATTGCTGCTTTCTTGGAATATTATGCACCAAGAAAATGAATGCAGAAGTTATTGAGTAGTTTGAAAGTAATATACTTTAATAGCTTAATGATATTGGTGAAAAAATGACTTAAAATGTATTTTCCTTGACCAGATTTAAAACTAAAATTTTAGTGAATCAATAAAGTTTAATGATATAACATGCAATATGTATTGATGTGTTTTCTCTGTCACTTCACAATGGTCTCTGATCTGTACTAGTTATTTACATGAAGGGGGTGACATCGTCCAAGAATGATGGATTTGCTCTGACCTCTGGAGATTTTCCCACACTTGGCTCGGAAAAAGACAATACTGGAAGAAACACAGAATCACAAGGTTCCATGTTCAATTATCTGTTAAAGTCTTTATTGTTCATGCTTTGGCGTTAAATTTTTTCGGTATGGATATAATAGTGGAGCGCTGATAAAATACTGATATATATTTGATTTATATTGTTGATAAATTTTAGTTGTCTTGCATCTGTTTCAAGGTTCCATTTTTATATTCTGTTTACATTTATTGGTCTGAAGTCATATCCTGCTTTATCTGGGTTAGTTGATACCTGTTTTATTTTTTTAATTATTTTACTGCAGTGTCTCATTTTATGGTGGTGAATGCTGTGGGAATATGTAGTGTAGGATTTTGATTCGGTATTTTTTTTAATTAAAATCCCATTTAACTGCCAGTAAATGCTGTTTATTGTTTTTTGTAATCAAATGTGTTATGCTGCTTGTTGCTTCATTTGTGTGCATGCAAATATCTTCTGGGTAAAAGTCTATGATGTGATTGTTTGTACTGTTTATAGACGTTATTATCTCTGGTATTAGCCTTTTTTTCTTTATTCCAGGAATAGTATTTATTTGTATTTTACCCTGTCTTAGCTCTGATGCAGATTGTATTGGCTGTTTATATGTTCAATTATATTGATTTAATGCTTCAATTTGTTCTTTTTATGTAAAAAATTTTCTAACAGCAGTTTTGTTTTATCATAAAAATTTTCTGTAGGTTTTTTCAGTACTCGATGTTGTTTTGATTATTCCTTGCAATTACTAGAATCTAGCTTTTCTGTAAGAAGTCTGGATTTGATACTTGTGTCATATATTTATGCTGCATTTTTTGACTACTTGTTCAACTATTTAATTGAAGACCTAGGTTCTCATGGTCAGCCTGGCTCATCCTCTGGCGGAGTAGCACCAGTGAAAGATAGGACTGGGACTTCTGTAGCTGGTTTGTGAGCATGAGTTCAGTTTATATTACTCAAATGACAATGATGATCCATTTTCCTGTTTCTGTGATGTCAATTTCTATTTTATGGGTTACTGGCATTCTCATGTATATTTAAAGGTAGGCAATTTCTGTTTTGTTTGTATTTCAGGTGATGTTTCTGTAAATGCAAATGTGAAGAGTGGAGCTGCAAATTCATGGAGAAGGGACAATAATCCATATGGTGAAGATGGTGCCAGGCCTAATGTTGAAAAATGGCAGGCAGATCCCCAAGGACCCCAACCATACCCGAATACTGGTATTCCCCGTCAGCATTTTGAGGCTTGGCATGGTCATCTTGGTCCTCCAATTAATAATCATCCAGGTGGTGTTTGGTATAGAGGACCTCCAGGAGGTCCTCCATTTGGATCCCCAGTTCCTCCTGGAGGCTTCCCTGTGGAACCGTTTCATTTTTATCGTCCTCAAATTCCAGCTACTGCCCTTACTAACCCACAGCCAGTTCCCCCACCTGGAGCAGGACCAAGGCCACACCATCCAAAAAATGGAGATATGTACAGACCTCCTCTGCCTGATGCTTATATGCGCCCAGGTATGCCAATTAGGCCTGGCTTTTATCCTGCTCCGATGGCCTATGAGGGCTATTATGGTCCTCCAATGGGCTATCGTAATTCTAATGAAAGAGAGATACCATTTATGGGAATGGCAGCTGGCCCCCCTCCATATAACAGGTACCCAGGACATAATGCTCATGATCCTGGCAATTCCCATGGTAGATCCAGTGCATGTGGTCCCAATAGCAAAGTGTTGGCTTCTGAACAAGTGGAACCTGGTCATCCACTTGATGCTCGAGGACCATATAGGGTTCTTTTGAAGCAGCAAGATGGTTGGGATGAGAAGGACAAAGCACAGAAGCTGGAAAACACTGCTGCAGCCAATGCATCCCATGTTGATAAGGGTGATCAACCAAAAGTGTCATCATGGGAGAATGACTGGAGTGGAGATTACAGAAAGGATGAACCGATGGGTTTAAAAAGAAAGGCTTTTGGCGATGAAGCTTCTTATCAAGTGTCCAATCAAGTGTCCAACCTTGAAGGTGCTTTGTCATTTGTACCTGTCAAAGTTAAATCAGCTGAAAGTAGGGGAAATGCAAAAGTGGAGGCTGACATTTCGGCAAAGAAAGTGGAACTTGTAGCTACTACTTCCCTAGAAGTTCCAGCTGCCCCCAAAGATTCCAGTCTGATTCAGAAAATAGAGGGCTTGAATGCAAAGGCACGTGCTTCAGATGGAAGACATGATCTCGTTTCTGTTTCCAGGAGGGAGGAGCCTAAAAGTATATCACAAGTTGTTAATGCTGACTCGGATGAAGCTGCTAGTGGTTCTGTATATGTAGGGAAGAATCATAACTCTGGAATTAATAACCATGCTGCTTCTGAAGGCAGTGTTGCTGCTGGAGGTAAAAGTTTCAAATCAACAGTTGCCAGTGGAACAGTTATCTCCAGGTTGGTTTATAGTTTGTAGGCTTCGACTGGCAATGTCTTTCATTCCCAATGGTGGAAAAATACTGACATGCAGATTTGCAGGAGATCTACTCATGGTCCGCATAGCAGAGGTGATCATCAGGGCAAAGGAAGATTTAGCACTCTAGAGGTTGATGGGTGGCAGAAGAAATCTCCAGTTGTGGATACTCAAAGTATAATGTCTGCTGCACATTCTGAAAGTTCATATGCTCATGTACCAGACTGTCCCTCGAAGGAGGTTTCTGGGAAGGCTGCATCATATCCTCAAGGGAAGGATTGGGGAGAGTCTGTGCCACACATGTTTGAACCAGGTGATAGCCAAGCACAGGTAATTTACTTTTGTAATTTGTGCATGCTAGTTTTATGTATTGAGATTTTTACATACGGTGGTTGTGACTTCTTCTATTAGCGTGCTAAAATGAGAGAACTAGCTAAAGAACGTGTCAAACAAAGGCAGAAGGAGGAGGAAGAACGGGCAAGAGACCAAAAGGCCAAGGCTTTTGCCAAATTGGAGGAGCTGAACAGGCGTACACAAGCAGCAGAAAGTTTAACTCACAAGTCGGAGGTTCCAGGTGTTGCTCTCCAGGATAAGCAAGAAGATTTCCAGTTGATGACTGAATCACCAGTGGTTGCTAGCAAACCTGGAACATCAAGCTCAACTTTGGTTTCTAACTCAAATAATGCACTAATTAGTGAAAGTGCAACCTCTAGAGTTGAAAAATCCACACTTCTGTCCCATGAGCAGCCCCTAGAGAGACCAGAGAGTGCCCAAAACGAATTTTTCGGGATGCATAAGCATACTGAACCTATGCCCATGAAGCAACATCTTAATAATGATGCTGATCAATCTACTAATGCTCCGAATGTGAATGATGCTAGTGCCACTAAGCAGAAGCGTTTGAGCTATAAACAAAAGCAGAATATTCCACCGGAAAGGAATTCCACTGAGAAGGTTGTTACTGCTAGCACAACTGACGTGTTGAGAGTTCACACTGACTTAACAGTTAGTGCTGCTTCATCTCACAATATTGTTGCCAGCGAAATTGTCCCTAGCTCTGACTCAAGTTCACCTGTCAACTTGGATGTCGTGGCTGAGTCATCCATACAACAAAAGAGGAGAAATAACAGAAGTGGCAAGAAGCACAAAGTAGAGGAGGAAACATCTGTGGCCACCTTAAATTCCGTGGTATCAACAGAAGCAAATCTTGTTAACAGCATTTTAGATGAAGGTGGTGAGACAAAGGCTTCTGAATCCGTGGTGGATTCCAGCACTCTTCAATCATTTATGGATTCTAAAGATGCAAATCAGTTGTTGAAACAGCGTTTATCTTCTCCTAGTCAAGAAAACGTCACTAGAACAAATAACCAGTGGAAATCTCAGCATTCTCGTAGGACGCCACGAACTGTACAAACTAATAAGACAGCAGAGAGGTTCCACACTGGTGAAGCTGTTATCTGGGCACCTGTGCGGACTCAGAACAGAGCTGAGGTGACTGGTGAAGCCAGCCAGAAATCTGTGGCTGAGCCTTCTGCGAAGAGCGATAATCAGGTGCAGAATACTTCAAGAAGCAAGAGAGCTGAAATGGAGAGGTATGTCCCAAAGCCTGTGGCCAAAGAAATGGCTCAGCAGGGAAGTACTCAACAGCAACTGGTCTCTCCTTCAGTCGAGAAGACTATGTCGGATGAGGTTGATGGGAAAGAGGATGCTAGGTCTCAGGGCATGGAGAGTACCCAACTAGCTGGGTTTGCTAGTGGAAAGAAGGGGGCTTCCATGGAGTCTAAGATGGGGGATAGGGATGGCAGGCAGAATAAACAAGGAAAAGTGCATGGATCCTGGCGGCAACGGGCTTCATCAGAGTCAAATATTGTGCAGGGTATGCGAGATGGAGCGTGTTCAAATGGAAGTAGGAATGTTCGAAAATCAATTGAGCATCATCGAACGCAAAAGCCTGATGTAAGCTCAGTGAAAGAGCAGCCCAAGTATTATGATGAATGGAGTTCTGATGGATGGAACATGCCTGAAAATTCTGAGTCCTCAGTACCAATTGTTGATCCTGTTGTTAAGGATCAGGGACTGACAGCCAGAGGAAAGCGGAATCAGTTTAAGGGACAGAAAGGCACAGGAAATAGTCACGATCACGAGTACAAGAAGATTAGTGGGGACACAGACAAAGTTTATGTGCAATCTTCATTACGTGTACCCCAGATGAGTCAAACTGACTTGCCTGTCTCTTCAAAGGAATATTGTGCTCTAGGGGATCGATCAACCTCTCACTGGCAACCCAAACCTCAGTCATTTTTAACCTCTGCTCAACGGGCTAGCAGGTCAAACAGTGGTCAAAGTGTTGGGGCTGAAATTGGTAAATCTAACAAAAGGGATACCACTCTTCAGGGTGGGTTGGCAATTCGACCTCAACCAGACAAGGAGACCATTGGAGGGATGTCTCAACCTCACCATGATCGCTTTACTCCTCAAACAAGCAACATGGAAGACTCTTCCAAAGTTGGCCCTCAAGAACCCAAGAGAGAGAGGAAGATAGCATCTGTCAAAGGACGCCCATATTCCCCAAACCAAGGTCTTGATAGTTTGGCTGATACAGCTCCTCAGTCAAACATGGATATTAGTCTTGAGCAACATGTGCCAGTGTTCCATAGAAATGGGAACCAAAATAGTCGTTTTAGCAGAGGGAATGAATCTCATGGAGATTGGAGCTCATCATCTGAGGCAGAGAACAAGCAACGTAATCAACATATAAACAGGGAGAGGCAGAAACACAATTCTCATTATGAGTACCAGCCAGTTGGACCTTACAACAATCACAGATCAAACAACTTTGAAGGGCCAAAAGATGGGCCCAATAATGCTGGTGGAAAGTATAGAGAGAGGGGTCAGAATCATTCAAGGCGTGGTGGTGGGAATTACCATGGAAGGCCAGGTGGCGGCGTTCGAGCAGATGGTGATTGTGATTAGTGGAGGAAATGACTGTCTTCTTTTTTGTCCGGTCAAAAATTGAGCCTCCATGATTCATGGTGGTTTTATCCCTCAACTTTGCAGGTATTTTAGTTTAGATGTTTGTATTTTGGATTTGTAGATATCATGAGATCTCCTGGTATTGATGGTTGTGTGGAATTAAGCAGGGCGAGAGGCAAAAACAGAGATGGGAGCTAGGCAAAAAGGAAAAGAAAAATAGTCAGTTGATTGGAGGTGCTGTTATTTCAAGCGGAACCTTATTTTTTTAAGATGTATCTGATATGAACATTGTAATTTGGTCACAGTTGGTTCGCTATGTTATCTCTGAGCCTTGTATTAAGTGATATTAGTATACCTTTTCTGGAAATATATCAGCACGTAGAGGGGAATGAAGTTGTGAAGAAATTTTTCTGATTCTCCCACTTCACCCTCAAATATCACCTTCTTGTGGCTCTGTGGGATGTTGTTTTGCACATATTGATTTTAGGTTAGGCGGGATAAATATTCGACTTATTAACAGGTCTTGCACTTCTCCATTTTTTTAAAAATTTGTAAACCGAGTATGTAACAAATTAAATGAAAAAATAGAAGTGTTCACCCCTATTTTAGTTAGTTAGAAATTGTGTATGGACTTAGAAAAAAAAAAAAAATAAATAACTTTGGTCGTACTCTTCAGAATACGAAGTCTAATGAACAATCTTAAATTAGTAAGTATTATTCTTGTCTTTGAGTTGATCCAATGTTGATTTAAACGAGATGAATTTTGTTTGATAAATACTATTATGATAAAAAAAGCCTTAATTTTTTAAATTCTTTTTCAAATAAATAATTCTCTAAATTATACATATTGAATTGTATAATTAATCTTAGTAGAAAGCAGCATTATATTTCACACATCAATCACATGATGCCGAATCAAAGCTCCTATTTTCAATCACCAGGGCAGAGTCCAACCCGAGCCCGATCACACAAAACGGGTCAATTCACAAATGCCACTAATTTTGTTTTTCATTCGCCTGTACTTCTCCCTTCCCGGTTGCCGTCTAGTTTCTGGCGTGACTTTGTCTCTTTAATTATTATCCACTGTTAAAAATCAATCCTGAAAAAATAAAAAAGCTTCTCTCTATATAAACCCTAAAATTTCACTGCCTAAAAGGTTTCTTTTCTTCCCCGTGGGTCTATCCATTTGGTACTCTTCAATACAGAATTGTATTCCTAACTTTCAAGAGCTCATTGTTTCATATGTGCAGGTTACGGTCAATTTTATGCTTACGGTGTTGCTTTAAGCTTCAATTTTTAATTTTTAAGTTTCTTCGTCCTCTTCATGCTATCAAAAAATTTTCTGGGTATGTAATTGTGTAATTTGGTTGTGGTTGCTTTAATAATTAAGAACGAAATGGAGAAATCAAATTGAAGATTTGTGTTTTATTTTTTTTTAGTTTCATTGGTGCTTTCTTCTCGAGTACGTTTGATTGCAGAGAAAACGCAGGGAAAGAAATGTGAATTATTGTGGTTTCTGCTGCTATGGTCATTAAAAGTGGAACTTAAGGACAATTTAGCTGCTTATTTATGCTTTTTATAAATATTAAAGACATTCAGATACTTTTAATTCACTGTCTTTATTCTAATCTGGTTAATTTTTTTGTCCTGTAAAATTTTCTGGTGGAGAAGGGCGGGAGGGTTTTGCAGTGTTTTTAGCATTTTTTTTCTGGTAAATTAAGCATTTTTAGCTCTTAGATTTGGTGGAAAGTATGAATTCATTTTATCATCTTTTTATCTTCCTGAAATTGACATTTAATCATCTTTGTAGAAAAGTAGTTCTCATTGTGCTTTTCTTGTTGATTAGGCCCTACTGAGTAAATGATCAGGAGCTTAGGGTGGAGACAATGGTGTTGGTAACCCATCAATTGCAGGTAACTGAAGACCACTTTGACTTGTAATTTACCGTTACCCATTTGGTAAAATATGAGAAATATAATTATGGAATTATTATAGAATGGTAATTCCAGTAAACATAGGCATGTGTCCAAGAAATTATGGGAGAATGTTTGATGGTTTTATATCCAAATTCATTAGACTTGCATGTATGGGAAAAATGAACACTTGTTAATGAAATATGCTTATGTGAGCAAAGAATTTAATTTGTAGTTGTCTTCTTCCAAACAATGGTGTATTACTGGTTTATCTGACGTTGGAACCAGCTTTACATGAGTTACCATGAAGAGTCTAGAAATATCCATGTTTGGTGGGTGGGATATTACATCAATATGTTTTCTGTCCCTTTAGTATGATATTTATTGTTTTGGAAGCCATTAGTATTTTCTATTTTGCTGGTGTTATAACTTTTTGAATTCCTAATGTGATTAACGTGACAGATCTTTGTGTTTAGGTTTGAAGAAATTCAAGCATATGTTGTTCTGTTCAATATCAATTTCTATATAACTTGAAAACTGGAGTTGGAAGAATTATCAGTTTAAGTTGAACAAATTGGAGTGACAGTGTCACACCCCGATCCGTGGGGCCCACCTGTGACAGACGCCACAAACCTCCAGGGAGTACTCAATCCCCAGAATACCCCTGTAGGCCTGTAAGGCTTTCACAAAATCCTGTTTTCAAAAACACTTCTAATAATCATAGCACATCAAATCAACACCCAAACTTCTCAATATGTACACATATCAGATTTCAAATGTTTCAAATAAAGACAGTGCGCACATTTAATAAAACAGTCATCTGGTAAAAATCGTAGGGACCATCCTGTCCCAGAATAAACTTTAATCATAAATTACAAATCCGTTTCAAAAATCATAAATGTTCAATAACAACATAAATCAATCGGACACCAGTGGACTACAGTATCAATCCAACGAGTCAAGCAGCAATACCTGAGTCTTCTCTTATAAGCGATCACCACCACAAACCCTGCTCTAACGCGCGACCTGAAACTGGAGGGTGAGGGGGGTGAGTATATGGAATATACCCAGTGAGTGAACAATACAAAAAAATCACATCATATCACAAACTCAAACACACATTTCCAATCGGTTTTTCAAATCATAGTACAAAACATTGGGCTGGCTCTTTTCCCAGAACTACCCTGGCCGGGGGAGTTCCGAGACCGTCAGTGGGTTTTTTTATATGCAAGAAACATGCTATTTCATAAAACAGGTTTTATAATGCAGTATTATAAAATATGCGACCTTTTTACAAAATACGCCCACCGCTGACGTTGCCTCGAGTCGTCACGGGGTGACATCCGTGGTTAACCCGACGAGGCTCATAGGTGGACAACTCTCAACCAGCAGTATATGCACATAGTCCACCTATGCAATCCTCTACTCACCTAGGTGGCCTTCCACCCAAGCCCACTCTAGGCTACATTCACCTGGGGGTCCATACTCATGTGAACCCTCTCCAGGCTGAATCCCTGTAGCTACAGAATCCGGCACTCATGGCCGTTATCACCAATGCATATATATCACAAAAGTCTGGGCTCTCAGGCCCTATCATAATCAGGGTATAAAACTCAGGCTCATAAGCCGCATAATCAATCATAAAAGCAAAGATATCAATCATAAATCATTTTCTTAAAATCTATCACAAACAAGGGGCCCTCCCGGCCACCACACAACAAAATCATCGCCTCCATCACAAAGCATGTTTCTAATTCCTTAAAACTTTGAAAACATAAGTTTCTCACATTTATATCAAAAGCATTAAAATATAGAAGGCAATGAAAATCATATAAAAGTCCACTCACAACTCAGGGAGGGTAAACACTCCCTAGTTCCCCTCGTTTCTCGGAGTCTCACACGAACGTCTCGATCTCGATCCGTCGCCTAAACACAACATCACATTTCTATCAAAATACGTTCTAAATATGCAAAAGTCCTCGTATGCATGATGTGCGTGCAAGCCCGGATTCCCAATACCGAAAACATAATCGAATTTATCCGAAATTCCCCAAAATCTA
>JAVXUL010000016.1:4825844-4840004 GCA_035590515.1 Trichilia minutiflora | reverse complement strand
TGACTCGGAAGTGCACGTCCGAGTAAACTGTGGTGCACTTCCGAGTAAACTAGGGGTATTTTCGTTAATCAATCTTTTTTTCAAAAGTTACTGTACAAAATGGTTATTTTTGAACGGCAACTATGAATAGTGGCCGTTTTTGATTAATAGGGTATATTTGAAAATGACAAAAAATAAAGGGATAACTATTATCTATCATTCTATTTTTTTTTTTTCGATAAATTCAGTCACAGACAAGTTACCACCGTTTTCTATTTTTATTTTTCTTTCTGAGGAGGAAAATAATAATAATATTATTAATAATTATTATTTTGTGAGGATGTTTTTCCATTAAAACCAGGGGCAACTCACAACGTTCCCAGCTCTCTCGCTTTCGTTTTTCGTTCTCTATGCCCGATCTGAAAATCACCACACTGTAATCCGTAGCTTTTCACTCTTTACAGATCTCCCTTAATCTATTTTCTTTCCGATCACTCAACACTCGTGACGGTTCTCTCTCTCTCTCTCTCTCTCTCTCTCTCTCTTTTTCCCTAGGGTTTCCCTTAAACTCACCGTATTGAAGCCCCCACGACGCTCTATCCATCTCAGGCAACGCCTTCTCTTCCATAAAATTTATTTTCAATAAGAATTTTTGGTACCGTTGTTCTTTCTTTCCTCTTTTTTTCTTCGGTAGACAGAATGATATAACTCTAGAATTAGATATTGTGAACCCTTAGCAACTACGCGCGTTGCATGAGAATTTTGGATTTGTAGTGATGGTTGGGTATTTATTATTTGTGGGAATTGACAAGTCCTGCAATGTTTTATGTTTGGATGAACTTGTTCGTAATGTAAGGTGGACTTATGTTTTGCGTATGGGGTGTTAGTGTGTGGATCATTTGTTTTTAATTTGAGAGACAATCTTTTCTAAATATTCTTTCTCATTGCATCTGTATAAATGGTTTGGTAACGTAGTAGAAATAATTAAGTCTATGTTTATCAT
This sequence comes from Trichilia minutiflora, assembly GCA_035590515.1. Lineage (NCBI taxonomy): Eukaryota > Viridiplantae > Streptophyta > Magnoliopsida > Sapindales > Meliaceae > Trichilia > Trichilia minutiflora. The sequence goes on along the minus strand of JAVXUL010000016.1, from coordinate 4,839,022 downwards.
GCACAAAGATATCCTATTTGCCCGAGGTCTATACTACCACTTCTGAAGAGAATGGAAAGAAATGATTGAATTATCACCTTTCAATTTAAGTAACAATGCTTATATTTAGGCTGTCTATGACGTTATAGCAATGTTTACGGGCACCCTTTATAGAGCAGAGTTTGCTTATTTATTTAATTCTTCAAAGTCTAGATTTGTCAGGTTCTTGTAAGAAAAAAATCATACAGTCTTTATTTATATTGATGATCAATGGATGGATGTAATAATTTATATGAATGTTAAGACCTTGCTCGTTTGGGAAACTGAACTTCCTTTTTTCCTTTTCACTGGTTATTTTTCTTCCAATGTCAAAGTGACATTATTGAGGAATTAGAATTGTTTGGTAATTTCCATACTCAACTGATTCATGTATAACAGTTGTTTGTGGGTATTTCATCTGATATGGAACATGGGGTCAACAGTTTCATGATGATATGTTTCTCTATATAATGTGTGGTTGTGTTTTATTACATCCCTTTGTATAATGCTGCATGGTTGTGTTTATTTTGATGGCTGTTGTGTTACTTAAATATTTCAATTTGTGGTAGTTGCGGATGTCTTGGAAATGGGGGTTCTGAATTTCATGTAGTTTATATTTTTTTATTAGTTATCTATTATTATTTTCACCAACGCTATGTTCCCAACTACGATATCATACTCATTGATATAATCTGTCTCCTTTTCCTTCAGATTGCTGCAAATTTGATTGGATGAACTTGCGAAGACAGTTGGACCATGACTTCAAGTATGTTGAGTGGAGAGCGAAGGTACACTACTTCTCTGTGAATTAAAAACCAGAAAAATGCCCTTTATTACAATTACTGTTGTTATGGGAATCAGGGTCACAGTTACCATCTTGCACATCAAAGTTGAAAGCCATTACAGTATAGTAATTTGCCATTACTTACTGCTAGTTTACTTTTAAGAGCTCTCTGGTAACCTCAAAAGTTATAGCAATACTTCCCTTAACATAATTGAGGTTTAGTTTTCATTCTTCAATGAGCTTGTCTCTCTTCTGGAAAGTTGAAGGTGATTTGTTCTGAAGATAACAAGTTGTTTGAGGAATGTGGTATCAAACTTCCTGTTTGAACGATGATCGATTAGGCCTTTTATTTTGTATTGCCCATTTGTTTGTGGTAGACCACAGCATAGAATGTTTTTACAGTTTTGTTGAAACAAGGACTTTTGTTTTTATAAAAGAAGAATAGTTATTTATCAATTTAATGCCTTGCAGGTGGGCCTCTGCAAGAAGAGGTGGCATGACTGTTTTGGGGAAGGTTGCTGCCCCGAAAGTTTCTGTTCCAAAACCTATTAACTTACCTAGCCAAAAGTAATCTGTTTTACGATATTTTTTTATTCTCATTTTCTTCTGATGTTTTGTTTTCGAAGTATTATATATTTTCGAATTGGGTGCTTTCCCCTTCTAAATTTCATCTTCACTCTGTTGTTTCAAGGTTAGAAAATCATGGACTGGACCCAAACGTGGAAATCGTTCCCAAGTGAGTAGGACGTCTTTGTTTATGGCTTCTCTGTCTGTGCCCTCATTATTTGTGTTCATATCATTTAATGCCGCTCAATGCCTTCAGTCTAGAATAGCTTTTGAAGATTGATCTGTAATTTTTTCCTGTACTTGATAGGGGAACGCTTAGCTGGGGAAATAGGTCATCATCTTCTGCATCAAATGCTTGGGGATCCTCAACAGTGTCTCCAAATGCTGATGGTGGTACTAGCTCCCCAAGCCAACTTAGTGGCCGTCCTTCATCTGGTGGTAGTGGTACACGACCCTCAACTGGGAACAGTGAGAAAGCCAATGAACCGATTGTTAGTGCATGGAGTTCAAATTCCAGACCATCATCAGCTTCTGGTTCTTTGACATCAAGTCAGACATCAGCCACATCAGTGCGTCCTCGTAGTGCAGAAACAAGACCTGGTAGCTCACAATTGTCCCGTTTTGCTGAACCACTGTTGGAGAATTCAGTGTCATGGGGCATGGCTGGGACGGCGGAAAAGTTGGTATGGTTATGTTGGTTAATTATCTCTATTTAATTATTGTGTACTCAGAACAAGTGTGTAATATCGTGTTGTCACATTTTAAAACAGAAATCTTCCACTTGTTTTTGTTTTAAGCATATGCTTTTGACACTGATGTTAATTTTGTATCTTATATTAAAATATAGTTTCCCTCATGTAGTATTCCTGCTTTCTCGGAATATTATGGACCAAGAAAATGCATGCAGAAGTTATTGAGTAGTTTGACAGTAATATACTTTAATAGCTTAATAGTATTGGTGAAAAAATGACTTAAAAAGTATTTTCTTTGATCAGATTTAAAACAAAAATTTTAGTAAATCAATAAAGTGTAATGATATAATGTGCAATATATGTTGATGGGTTTCTCTGTCATTTCACATAGTTGATTTGTACTAGCTATTTACATGCAGGGGGTGACATCGTCCAAGACTGATGGATTTGCTCTGACCTCTGGAGATTTTCCCACACTTGGTTTGGAAAAAGACAATGCTGGAAGAAACACAGAAGCACAAGGTTCCATGTTCAATTATCTCTTAAAGTCTTTATTGTTCATGCTTTGGAGTTAAGTTTTTTCTGTATGAATATTATAGGGGAGCGCTTATATAATGCTGATATATATTTGATTCATATTGTTGATAAATTTTAGTTGTCTTGCATCTGTTTCAAGGTTCCATTTTTTTGTTTTGTTTAAATTTATTGGTCTGAAGTCATATCCTGCTTTATATGGGTTACTTGATGCCTGTTTTATTTTTTTAATTATTATACTGGAGTCTCTCGTTTAATGTTGGTGAAGGTTGTGGGGATGTGTAGTGTAGGATGTGGGTTTAGCATTTTTAATTAAAATCCAATTTCACTGCCAATAAATGCTGTTTATTTATTTATTTTTTCTGTGATCAAATGTGTTATGCTGATTATAGCTTCATTTGTGTGCATACAAATATCTTCTGGGTAAAAGTCCATGTAGTCCATGATGTGATTGTTTGTACTGTTTACATGCAATATTGTCTTTGGTATTCGATATATTTTTTTTCTTTATTCCAGGAATAGTATTTATTTGTATTTTACCCTATCTGAGCTCTGCTGCAGGTCGTTTTGTCTGTTTATATGTTCAATTATATTGATTTAGTTAGTTCAATTTTTTCTTTTTGCGTAAAAAAATTTCTAACAGCAGTTTTCAATTCTTTCTTTTTGTGTAAAAATTTTCTAGCATCAGTTTTGTTTTATCATAAAAGTTTTTCTGAAGTGTTTGAGTTCATCAGCTCGATGTTGTTTTGATAATCGGTTAACATTACGAGAATCTATCTTTTCTGTAAGAAATCTGGATTTGATACTTATGTTATATATTTATACTGCATTTTTTGACTGCTCGTTGAACCATTTTATTGAAGACCTAGGTTCTCATGGTCAGCTGGGCTCATCCTCTGGTGGAGTAGAACCAGTGAAAGATAGGACTGGGACTTCTGTAGCTGGTTTGTGGGCATGAACTCCGTTTTTATTGTTCAAATGACAATGATGATCAATTTTCCTTTTTCTGTGATGTCAATTTCTATTTTATGGGTTGTTGGCATTCTCATATGTATTTTAAGATATGCAATTTCTCTTTTGCCAATAATTCAGGTGATGTTTCTGTAAATGCAAATGTGAAGAGTGGAACTACAAATTTATGGAGAAGGGACAATAATCCATATGGTGAAGATGGTGCCAGGCCCAATGTTGAGAAATGGCAGGCGGATCCTCAAGGTCGCCAACCATACCCGAATACTGGTATTCCCCATCAGCATTTTGAGGCTTGGCATGGTCCTCATGGTCCTCCAATTAATAATCATCCAGGTGGTGTTTGGTATAGAGGATCCCCAGGAGGTCCACCATTTGGATCCCCGGTACCTCCTGGAGGCTTCCCTGTGGAACCATTTCATTTTTATCGCCCTCAAATTCCAGCTACTGCCCTTGCTAACCCACAGCCAATTCCACCACCTGGAGCCGGAGCAAGGGCACACCGTCCAAAAAATGGTGATATGTACAGGCCTCCTATGCCTGATGCTTATATGCGCCCAGGTATGCCAATTAGGCCTGGCTTTTATCCTGCTCCGGTGGCCTATGAGGGCTATTATGGTCCTCCAATGGGATATCACAATTCCAATGAAAGAGATATACCATTTATGGGAATGGGAGGCCCCCCTGCATATAAAAGGTACTCAGGCCAAAATGCTCATGATCCTGGCAATTCTTATGGTAGATCCACTGCCTGTGGTCTTAATAGCAAAGCGTTGGCTTCTGAACAAGTGGAACCTGGTCATCCCGTTGATGTTCAAGGATCATATAGGGTTCTTTTGAAGCAGCAAGACAGTTGGGATGGGAAGGACGAAGGACAGAAGCAGGAAGACACTGCTGCAGCCAATGCATCCCATGTTGGGGAGGGTGATCAACCGAATGTGTCTTCGTGGAAGAATGACTGGAGAGGAGGTTACAGAAAGGATGAACAATTGGGTTTAAAAAGAAAGGCTTTTGGCGATGAAGCTTCTTATCAGGTGCCGGACCTTGAAGGTGCTTTGTCATTTGTACCAGTTAAAGTTAAATCAGCTGAAAGTAGGGGAAATGCAAAGGTGGAAGATGACGTTTTAGCAAAGAAGGTGGAACTTGCGGCTACTACTTCCCCAGAAGTCCCCGCTGTCCCAAAAGATTCCAGTCTGATTCAGAAAATAGAGGGCTTAAATGCAAAGGCGTGTGCTTCAGATGGAAGACAAGATCTTATTCCTGTTTTGAGCAGGGAGGAGCCTAAAAATGTATCACTAGTTGTTAATACTGACTCTGATGAAGCTGCTAGTGATTCTGTATATGTAGGGAAAAATCATACCTCTGGAATTAATAACCATGCTGCTTCTGAAGGTGGTGTTGCTGCCGGAGGTAAAAGCTTCAAATCAACAGCTGCCAGTGGAACAGTTATCTCCAGGTTGGTTTGTAATTTGTAGGTTTCTAGGTCTTTCATTTCCAGTGGTGGAAAAATATTAACTTGCAGATTTGCAGGAGGTCTACTCATGGTATGCATAGCAGAGGTGATTATCATGGTAAAGGGAGATTTAGTACTCTAGAGGATGACAGGTGGCAGAAGAAATCTACAGTTGCAGATACTCCAAGTGTAATGTCTGCTGCACATTCTGAAAGTTCTAATGTTCATGTGCTGGACTATCCATTGAAGGAGGTTTCTGGGAAGGCTGCATTATACCCTCAAGGGAAGGATGGAGGAGAGTCTTTGCCACACATGTTTGAACTGAGTGATAGCCAAGCACAGGTAATTTCCTTTTATATTTTGTGCATGCTAATTTTATGCATTGGAATTTTTACATACAGTGGTTGTGATTTCTTCTATTAGCGTGCTAAAATGCGAGAACTAGCCAAAGAACGTGTCAAACAACGACAGGATGAGGAAGAAGAACGTGCAAGAGATCAAAAGGCCAAGGCTCTTGCCAAATTGGAGGAGTTGAACAAGCGTACAGAAGCAGCAGAAAGTTTAACTCACAGGTCAGAGGTTCTTCCTGGTGTTGCTATCCAGAATAAGCAAGAAGACTTCCGGTCGATGACTGAATCAATTGTGGTTGCTAGCAAACCTGGAACATCAAGCTCAGCTTTGGTTTCTAACTCAAATGATCTACTAATTATTGAAAATGCAGTCACTACAGTTGAAAAATCCATGCTTCTGTCCAATGAGCAGCCCCTAGAGAGACCGAGGAGTGCCCACAAGGAATTTGTCGGAATGCATAAGCATAATGAATCTATGCCGATGAAGCAGCATCTTAATAATGAAGATGATGTTCACTTTAGTGATGCTCGGAATTTGAATGATGATAGTGCTGCTAAGCAGAAGCGTTTGAGCTATAAACAAAAGCAGAATATTCCTTTGGAAAGGAATTTCACTGAGAAGGTTATTACTGCTGGCACAGCTGATGTGGTGAGAGTTCATGCTGACTTAACGGTTAGTGCTGTTTCATCTTGCGATGTTGTTGCCAGCGAAATTGCCCCTAGCTCTGAATCAAGTGCACATGTTAACTCAGATGCCATGGCTGAGTCCTCCATACAACAAAGGAGGAGAAATAACAGAAACGGCAAGAAGCACAAAGTAGAGGAGGCAACATCTGGGACCATCTTAAAATCCGTGGTATCAACAGAAGCAAATCTTGTTAACAGCACTTCAGGTGAAGGTGGTAAGACAAAGGCTTCTGAATCAGAGTTGGATCACAGCACTGTTCAATCACTTGTGGATTCTAAAGATGCAAATCAGTTGTTGAAGCAGTGCGTATCTTCACCTAGTGAAGAAAATCACATTAGAGCAAATAACCAGTGGAAATCTCAGCATTCTCGGAGGATGCCACGAAATGTACAAACTAACAAGTCAGCAGAGAAGTTCCACACTAGTGAAGCTGTTATCTGGGCGCCAGTGCGGACTCAGAACAAAGCTGAGGTGTCTGCTGAAGCAAGCCAGAAACCTGTGGCTGATCCTTCATCTGCGAAGAGTGATAATCAGGCGCAGAATAATTCAAGAAGCAAGAGAGCTGAAATAGAGAGGTATGTCCCAAAGCCTGTGGCCAAAGAAATGGCTCAGCAGGGAAGTAGTCAACAGCAACTAGTGTCTCCGTCAGTTGAAAAGACTATATCAGATGACGTTGTTTGGAAAGCGGATGCTGGGTCCCAGGGCGTGGAGAGTTCCCAACCGGCTTGCTTTGCTAGTGTAAAGAAAGGGGCTGCCATGGAGTCTAAGTCGGGGGATATGGATGCTAGGCAGAATAAACAGGGAAAAGTACATGGATCCTGGCGTCAACGGGCTTCATCAGAGTCAACTATTGTGCAGGGTGTGCAAGATGGAGAGTGTTCAAATGCAAGTAGGAATGTTCAAAAATCAATTGAGCATCATAACAGGCAGAAGCCTGATGTAAGCTCAGTGAAAGAGCAGCCGAAGTATGATGAATGGAGTTCTGATGGATGGAGCATGCCTGAAAATTCTGAGTCCTCAGTACAGTTTGTTGCTCCTGTTGTTAAGGATCAGGGACTGACAGCCAGAGGAAAGCGGCATCAGTTTAAGGGACAGAAAGGCACCGGAAATAGTCATGATCACGAGCACAAGAAGATTAATTGGAACACAGACAAAGTTTACCTGCAATCTTCAACACCTGTACCTGAGACGAATCAAACTGAGTTGCCTGTTTCTTCAAAGGAAAATCGTGCTATAGGGGATCGATCAACCTCTCATTGGCAACCAAAACCTCAAACATTTTTAACTTCTGCACAACGGGCTAGCAGGCCCAACAGTGGTCAAAGTGTTGGGGCTGAAATTGGTAGATCTAACAAAAAGGATATGACTCCGCAGGGTGGGTTGCCAATTCCACCTCAGCCCAAGAAGGAGACTGTTGGAGGGGTGTCTCAACCTAGCCATGGTCACTCTGCCCTTCAAACAAGCAAAGTGGAAGAATCTTTAAAAGTTGGCCCTCAAGAACCCAGGAGAGAGAGGAAGATGGCATCTATCAAAGGTCCTTGCAGTTTGGTTGATACTGCTCCTCCGTCAAACTTGGATATTAGATTTGAGCAGCATGTGCCAGGTTTCCGTAGAAATGGGAACCCGAATGGTCGTTTTAGCAGAGGGCATGAATCTCGTGGAGATTGGAGCTCATCATCTGGGCAAGAGAACAAGCAACATAACCAACATATAAACCAGGAGAGGCAGAGACACAATTCTCATTATGAGTATCAGCCAATTGGACCTTACAATAATAACAGATCAAACAACTATGAAGGGCCTAAAGATGCACCTAATAATGCAGGTGGAAAGTATAGAGAGAGGGGTCAGAATCATTCAAGGCGTGGTGGTGGGAATTACCATGGAAGGCCAAGTGGCCACACTCGAGCAGATGTTGATTGTGATTAGTGGAGTAAATGACTGTTCATTTTTGTCCGGTAAAAAATCAATCCTCCATGATTCGTTGTGTGGAACTGAGCAGGCTAGAGGCAAAAGCAGATATGGTTGCTTGGCAAAAAGAAAAAGAAAGAGAAAAATTAGTCTGTCGATTGGAGGTGCTGTTATTTCATGGGGAACGTTTGGAGGTGCTGTTATTTCATGGGGAACGTTAATTTTCTCGCTCAGCCTTGTTTAGGTGATATGATTATACCTTTGCTGGAAATATGTCAGAACGTATAGGGAAATGAAGTTGTGAAGAAATTTTCTGATTCCTCCATTCCACCCTTGTGGTTTTGTGGGATGGTGTTTTGCTCTTATTGATTGTAGGTTGGGAAGTATATCTGACTTTATTAACGGGTCTTTCACTTCTTCAATGTTGGTACTACGGTCTCCATTTTTTTTTTTTTTTTATTTTAACCCAAGTATGACAAATTAAATAACAAAATAATCTGTGTTTGTTTTTAGTTCGGGGGTATATATATATATTTTAAAATAAATGGAGTATAGCTCTTATAAAAATAGTAGAGCATCAAGTCCAATAAACAAATCTTAAATTTTGATTGATTAATACAATTATGATAATAAAGCCTTAATTTTTTTAGTTCTTTTTCAAATAAATAATTCTTTAATGTATATATATTGAATTGTAAAGTTAATTTTAGTTGAAAGCAACATAATATTTTACAAATCAGTCATAATTCCAAGTCAAAGCTCCTTTTGTCAATCACCAACGTCGGCTCCAACCCGAAACCCAGGACACAGACGCCCGATCGCACAAAACGGGTCAATTCACAAAAGCCACTAATGTTGTTTTTGTTTTCTAATTTTTAATTCGCCTTTACTACCCCTTACCCAGTTGCCAAATGGTTTCTGGCGTGCCTTTTGTCTGTCTTTAATTATTATCCACTGTAAAAAATCAATCCAGTCAATCCAGAAAGGTTCTCTCTATATAAACCCTAAAAATTCACCGCCTAAAAGGTTTCTTTTCTTCCCCTTCGGCCTATCCATTTCGTCCTCTTCAACACAGAATCGTTATTCTAACTTTCAAGAGCTCATGGTTTCATGTGTACAGGTTACGGTCAATTTTATGCTTACGTTGTTGCTTTAATCTTCAATTCTTAAGTTTTAAGTTTCTTCGTCATCTTCATGTTATCAAAAATGGTTCTGGGTATGTAATTGTGTAATTTGGTTCGTTACTTTCATAAATAAGATGGAAATGGGGAAATCAAATTGAAGATATGGTTTTTATTTAGTTTTAGTTTCATTGGTGGTTTATTCTCGATTATGTTTGATTGCTGAGAAAACGGAGGGAAAGAAATCGAGGTGTGAAAGAAATGTGAATTATTGTGGTTTCTGCTGCTAAGTTTATTAAAAGTGGAACTTAAAGGTCAATTTAGCTGCTTATTTACGCTTTTTTGTGAATATTAAAGACATATTCAGATACTTTGAATTCACTGTCTTTATTCTAATCTGGTTAATTTTTTTCCCTCCTGTGAAATTTTCTGATGGAGAGGAGCGGGAGGATTTTCTAGTGTCTTTAGCATTTGTTTTCTGGTAAAATTAAGCATTTGGAACTCTTAGATTTTGGTTAAAAGTATCAATTCGTTTTTGCATTTTATAACTTCTTGAAATTGACATTTAATCATCTTTGTAGAGAAGTACTTCTCATTGTGTGCTTGTGGTTGATTAGGCCCTTCTGCGTAAATGATCAGGTGCTTAGGGTAGAGACAATGGTGTTGGTAACCCATCAATTGCAGGTAACTGAAGAACACTTTGACTTGTAATTTATTGTTACCCATTTGGTAAAATATGAGAAATATAATTACGGAATTATTATAGAATGATAATTCCGCTAAGCATAGGCGTGTGTCCGAGGAATTATGGGATTATGTTTGGTGGTTTTATATTCAAATTTCATTCGACATGTGTAAATGAGGAAAATGAACACTTAATGAAATATGATGATGTGAGCAAAGAATTTAATTTGTAGCCGCCTTCTTCCAAACAATGGTGTCTTATTGGTTTATCTGATGTTGGAACCTGCTTTACATGAGGTACCATGAAAAGTTAAGAAATCCTCATGTTTGGTGGTTGGGATATTACATCAACCTATTTTCTGTCCCTTTAGCATGATATTTATCGTTTTGGAAGCCGTTAGTATTTTATATTTTGATGCTGGTATAACCTTTTGAATTCCTAATGTGATTAACGCGATGAATCTTTGTGTTTTAAGTTTGAAGAAATTCAAGCATATGTTGTTCTGTTCAATAGCAGTTTCCGTATAACTTGAAAACTGCAGTTGGAAGAATTAGCAGTTTAAGTTGAACATGCTGGAGTGTTCGAGGATTAATTACCTTTTCTTTTCTTTTTTTCTTTTTTTTTTTTGTATAGAGGTACAACAATTCAAGCATTTGTTGTTCTGTTCAATAGCAGTTTCCGTATAACTTGAAAACTGCAGTCGGAAGAATTATCAGTTTAAGTTGAACATGTTGGAGTGATCGAGGCTTGATTACCTTTTCTTTTTCCCCTTTACTTATTTTCTATATTTTTTTTTTGTATAGAGGTACAACATCTTACATAAGCACCTCAGATGTTTGCATCTTTTTCATCAAATTTTGATAATCTTTATGGAAATATACTGACTTCTTGGTGTGTTCTTTATCTTCTGTACGTGCCTGAGTGCAATGTTTTAGTTTTCCACTTGAGTGTCCTGGTTATATATTGAACTTGTTTACTGTATGTTCACCTTGAGTTGTTAGTTTAATCCTGTGAGTTGATAACATGTTGTCATGGGAGTTTCCGAAGTTGACTCATTTCTGTTCTGTTGTGTTGAATTATGTATCTATTGAAAATTCTCATTTGAATATGCTACCCCTAGAATTGCGACGTAAACTTTATTTTGTATTTCTGAATTTCTGGAATTTTGATGTTATTTTTTGGAATTCAGGGTTCATATGTAGCATTTCCCTCAAGGCGTTTGTCATGGAGCAAAGGGTTGACATTAAGGCGATATGTATCAACAGTTCACATGGTTGGGAAAATAGAGCAGTGTTTATCATTAAAGCGTAACTTATTTGTAAGGTGAGAAATAGTGTAATAAGGTGTGTTTAATTGTCATCTCCTTTGGTTAAGTGTATCGAAATCATTTTTTGGTTAGTTGTCTCTGGCTGTTCATCATATGCCATTGAATTTTCAAGTTTAGGATCTATTTTCGGTTATTTTGGGCAACTGAGATGTTCACGCAATTTCCTTAACCAAATGTTTCATTGTCTCCCTTCTCAAGTAGTAGGGCTAGAATGTTGCCATGTTCATGTCTTTGAAATTCTTAATCTTTTATCTTATGTATCTTGAACATATAAATTCAGATGATTATTTTCTTCAGTGTAGGGACTCCTCGTTTTTGTGGAGTTAAAGTGAAACCTGTAAAGATTTCGGCATTCAAAGGCAGTGCCCAAAATGATGAATCAGGAGTCAGGGCAAGTGGATCAAAGACTACCAAGAATTCTGTTAAACTCTCGTATATTCCAAAGGAGAGTGAGGAGACAGTAACCGAGTCTTCAAAGGCACATAATGTTCCACTTTCATATGCCTCTGAAACAAACGAGACTATTGCAGGGTCCCCTGCTATTCATAAATTATTCAAAAAATGGTTGACAATGTTGCGCACACAATCACCAAGTCAAGAGATAGATGAGGTTTTGGAAGACAAACTGCCTCCAAAGGAAGTTTCAGAAGCTAATATTGAGATTCAGAACCAGGGAAGAGGTGAGGTTCTAAGGGCAGCTTGGGGCTGGTTTTGGGATCTGGCTGCATCAATAAAGATACCCTTACTGATCTTGTAAGTATGATTGTCTGTGATTCTCTCTCTGCCTGTATCCTTTCCATTCTTGGTGGTCTGCATGATTTGCTGAGTATCGTTGCTCATTTATGATAGTATTGGGCTGACTCTACTTTTATGCAAAACAAAATTATGGGATAGAAGACACAGATCAAGCAGTATGACACAAATATATTGCTTTTTCCAACTAACTTGGGCGGACTCTACTTTTATGCAATACAAAATTATGGGATAGAAGACACAGATCAAGCACTATGACACAAATATATTGCTTTTTCCAACTAACTATCTACTCCAAAGCGGTTCATGGTTAGGCTTTTGTCTACACTTTAGTTTCCTTGCAATCAAAGCACCCTTATTTCTTGGCTTTTTACGTGTTTTTGGATTCTCATTTTTTGACCAAAATTGATAGGATACTAGAGATGGGATAGAAATGCCTCTACCTTGCTGTCTTTCTCATGGGACAGTATTCAAACTTTTTTAACTGAAAATTTGAGTTGAAGTGATGCTCTTTCTTAGTATGAAAAATAGGGAAGAACATAATAACCAGATTCTTGTTAATTCCAGATTTATGATTTTAATATATTGATCATTAGTTTTAGCTCCATAATCTGCGGTGTCTTACTTGAGACTTTGGCATTGTTAGTATGACTGTTTTATTATATTGATCGTAAGTTTAGCTCCATAAGTACTTTATTTGGATATTATGTGCACGACCAAGATACACTGCTTCTCATTGCTTTCCTGTATTTGCAGTGTTCCATGGTTCCTGGCAGTTAATATGATATATGGGGCAGAAGTTTCTAAGGAGTTGACTCCTTTATGGATATTTGGACCCTTAATTGTTGCTCTTTACATCAAGATGCTTCAATGGCTATGTGAACTCTATATCTTCAGCTTCAAGCAGACGGTGAAAGTAATTAAGAATTTGCCTAGTTACTATGTAATGGCCTGTAACTATATTAAACAGGGGAAGCTCAACAAAGGTGTACGAGCCCGTGTATTGCAACCTGTGGTGAACATTCAGAACTTGGATTATGAAGAGCTATCTAGAAGAAAACTGAAAGAATTTCGAGAGTGGTTGATGGAGTGGTACCTGGATTTTGTAGAATCAATATGGCCCTATTATTGTAGAACCATCAGGTTCCTAAAGAGGGCTAATCTGATATAGGCTTGGATTGTGGCTTGATAAAAGTCGTTTAGCTGAGTTAGTCAACATTGAAATTAGGGTTTCTCTGAAAATGTTGCAATGGTTGAAATTTTGAGTCAGAGTTGGCAAACCCCATTTTACAACAAGAGGGGGGGGGGGGGGGGGGGGGGGGGGGG
>JAVXUL010000016.1:4796491-4816389 GCA_035590515.1 Trichilia minutiflora | reverse complement strand
GGAAGACAAGCATGAGGATGGTGTCAAGTGAAGAGGAATCATCATTTTGGTTCTCATCTTCATCAACTTAGCAAGCTTACAAGTTGTCTTTCAAAAGCCCTAAGGTAATTTTTGTTGTTAACCTATGTTTTCATCAATTTTATCCTAAGGTTTCTTGATGAAAAACTTACATTTATGCATGATTTAGGCCATAAAACCTTCGCTAAGGACCCTATATAAGGAGGCAAAATTAACAGCAAAAGGGTTCGATTTTCATTTTCCTTCTACCTTGTGTTTGCTTAAGCTTCTGTTTCCTTTCTTTCCTTTTGTCAGAACCATTTGCTTTCCCTTCTATATTCGCTGACTTAGGCATCGAAATTTTTCCATCGAAAAACATACTCGGCGTTACTATTAGTGTGTTATTGTCTTGTAGGGGCTTGGAGGTGAGACTTTGCAAGTGAGGATCTGACCATCAACTTTCTTCAACAAGGATCCAATGACGTAACAGTCATATTCATATTCACACCTCAACAATATGTTTTATAGACAATTGTGTATATTCTGAATAGAATTCTATCAAAATCAATTTGAAAAACTTCGTATGAGATATGGAGTGGTAAAAACCTAACCTCAATTATATGACGATATATGGTTATCTAGCATACGACAAGCAGATGAGATATGATAAATTTAATGATAAATTAGAGATGGGTCAGTTTGTAAGATATCTTAAAATAGTTTAAGGTATTACTTTTACATCTCTTCTGATCAAAAAGTTTCAATCAACAAAAATGCACACTTTTAGAGAAAGAGTTTTTTGAAGAAGGAAGTACGGATAGAGAGATTGAGTTAAAGGAACAGTCTTTGAAAACTTAAATTGACAATACTGATGCTGAAAAGTCTAGTAAACAGTCCTCTATACCTATTAACCTAGTTCTAGCTTAAAAATACAATAGGGTTCCTAAGATCTTTAAGAGATATGAATTTTTTAATGAGCTAGATTTTGAATCTTATCTAGTGGGAGAGATAGATCATGATGATGATTTGAGAACTTATGAAAAGGTTATCCTAGATAAAGATTTAGAAAAACAACTAGAGGCGATAAATTTTAAGATAGAATCCATGCATATAAATCAGGTTTGGATGCTTATTGATCTATTAAAGAGAATAGTTTTCATCGACTGTAAGTGAATCTTCAATAAAAAGATTGGTAAAAACGGACAGGTAAAGACTTATAAAGTATGGTTAGTTATAAAGGATTATACTCAGAAACAAAGATTGAATTATGAGAAAACCTTCTCATTTGTTACTATAATAAAATTTATCCGGATTATGCTAGCCATAGTCGTATATCATGATTACAAAATTTGACAAATAGATAAAAAGATAGCATTTCTCAATAATCTTATTAAGGAATAAAAAGATAGCATTTCTCAATAATCTTATTAAGGAAAATCTATTTATGAAACAGTCTATTAGGTTTATATCCACTAATGAGCCAAATCAAGTATACAAATTATATCGATCTATTTATGAATTGAAACAATCCTCCAAAAACTAAAACATTAGATTTAATAAGACAGTTAAATTATTTGGCTTTATCAAAAACTCGGATGAACTTTATGTATATAAATGATTAAGGATCATGCTATTACGTTCTTAATATTGTATGTAGATGACATACTATTAATGGACAATAACGTAAGCATGATGATAGAAGTGAAGATTTAGTTATCCAAAACCTTCTCTATGAAAGATTTGAAAGATATAACCTATGTTTTCAAAATTATGATTCATATAGATAGATTAAAGAGGATAATTATATTGTCTTAAAAGTTGTACATTGAAAAGATACTAAAGAGGTTAAGTATAAAGAACTCTAAGAGAGATATCTTGTCCTTCAATCACAATCTTCATCTTTCTAAAAATAAAGGTCCAAAAACTAATAAAGAGCAACAACTAATGCGTGGCGTGTCTTATACATCAACTATTGATAACTTAATATATGTCATATTATGTACACGACCTGATATAGCTTATACTATAAATGTTACTAATAGGTTCAGGCCAATCTTAGGAAAAAATATTTGTCGACAATTAAACAATCCTTAAGTACGTAAGAAGAATTAAGGATTTGATTATGAGTTATAAAGCTCAAAAGTTGAACATTCATGGATACTCAGACTTAGACTTTTAATCATATGTGGATGATTGTAAGTTTACATCTAATTTTATCTTTTTGTATAAAAGAGGTATTATCAGTTGGAAGAGTTCTAAGTAGACGATAACTACTAACTCTACTACAGAAGCTGAATATATTACTGTTTTAAAAGCAGAAAAAGAGATTATTTAAATGCAAAATTCATGTCTAAATTGGTGTGATTCTTGACATGTTTTATTAAATAAATGTGTTCTGTAACAATATCGTTGTTATCACAGACAAAGGAACCGAGAGTACACTAGAAGTTTAAACATATTCAATGAAAGTATCATATTTTGAGAAAATTTATTGGTGTTAGAGAGATAATAATATGAAAATATATTCAGTAGACGACATCACTGACAATCTCACTATGACGATAATACTGAAATAGTTGGACCAGTATCTTGAGAAGATGAGTATTAGATACAATGGTGATTGGTTTTAGTAAAAGTGAAAGTTTGTTAGTGTAGTATGTCCTAGAACCATTCATGTTATCGTTTTCATGATATTATATAATGTATTATTGTATATTTATACTGTACATATATATTAATAAAGAAATTATTTCTATTCATATTATATACTACTTCTTCTTTCAGTCATACTAATGAATATAGTGTACATATGAATGCCCAGATAATCGGATTATCTAAATTATTTCCTATATACGAAGTATCAATTGGGCATCGATATTATGTAGTAAACATACTGAATGTATTTGATGAATATTTTGAGATGATATTAGTCCAGGTTATATGATAATCATGTCATTAAGACATTAATGTAAATTAACAATTAGAGAACTATTTTTCTGAATGTGATCAAAGAAATGATAAATCATATATAATATATATAGTCAATGATTTATTGTTTGATTATACTAGTATGTGAAGTACTCTTTTAAGATAAGACTTCATAGTCATTATCTAATATAGACACATATGACTCATATGACATATAAGTATAGAACTAATCATATCTTGTGTAAGAAACCGATTTGATCATGGGTTGTTTATATCAAAATACGAATGACTGTCAAGATAAGATCCGTTAACTTGATATATATGGAATTTAAGTTACAGTTAGCTCAATCTAGATATGGGTTTCTTGTAGGACATTAGTAGATGGATGAAACCCTAATACACCTGACCAGGAAACTTCCTAGTTATAGAAAAGAGTTCGTAGTAACAAGTTCAGTACATAATAACTAATGGTCCAAAATTGACACTGAGTTTAGGGTATTGACTTATATGAACCTTAACTTAATTGAGATTAAACGATGGAGAGACATCACCTATATGGAACGTATAATTAGAGACAAAGATTCGATGAAGATTTTTTTTATTGTAGTTTAGAGATTATGATACATTGTTAAATATTAATAATAATCGTTGAGCGTTTAAAAAGTTCAAAGCAAAATTGATTAGATCTATTTTGGCTCACGGCTAGCATCACAGTAAACCTAATAGGTACAATATAAAATTTTTTATCTTTTTCCTAAATATAAAAGAGAATATTAATTGTTATCTGCTAAGAGAGTTAACACTCTCAATGATAATAATCGATCGAAAATTATAAATTATTTATATGTTAAATAGTTTAATAGTTTTGGGAGCTTAATAAATGGACTCAATTATAATTTAAAGTTATAATATTATATTAATATTAAAGAATATAAATAAAATTAATTAAAGTTGATAAGTTGGTTTAACTAGTTTTTTTGACAAATTTGATATTAAAATGTTTAATAAGAGTAAACTTGTTATTTTACCTTTTTATTATTAAAAAACTTGTTGGACAAGTTTTTGATATAAGTGTCTTTGATTTTAAAGTTAAGAATATTTAAGTAATTATGGTAATAGTATAAAAAGGAGTCAATTTTTCTTTTTTTGACTAATTTTTCATTTTATGAAAAAAGAAAAAAAAAAAGCTCTCTCTTATCTCTTATCTCATGACTAAAGAAGAACACAAGTGGTGATTTTGATTCTTGGTGACTTCATCTATTTAGAGCTTATTTCTTCATCAAACAAAGGTTAAAGGTTAGCCATCTTTCATTATTTTGATGATTATACCAAGATTATATGATAAACATCCATTAATATAATTAATAAAGTTTGTAAAATTATTAACAACTCAAAAGCGCTATTTTTCACTATACTTCAACCATTGAATCTGTTGGGTAACCTCTCTATCATCTTCACTATGACGTGATCGACACGGAGATAGTATCCTAGAGTTTAATTGGAGACTCGTATCCTTATGAACTTCACGTGGTCTATCACATTCATTATTGGCCATAGTAGTTCTATTAAAGGAGTTGCCTTTAGGGTTTTCCTTTCTGTTATGAATCTTCTGGTTGCGTAATTCTTTATTGCTATCATTATCTTCCATTTATGTGGAAGCTTATTTATTTTTTGTTCAATTCTTACAGACCACACCAAATGTTGATGCAGGAAATTCTCTCCTCTCGATTTCTATGCATAAAGATTGTCTTTGCTTTCACTAGAGCAGAATCTACCTAAAATTAAAATATACAATAAAAAAAATTCAGTTCTTCAATAAAAATCTCCCGATGCTTAAGTTAGGATTTTGCTTTATGTAGAAAGCAACTAAAGGTAAGTAGAAAATTTGGCGGTAATTCAATAATGAAAGAAATGAATCGGTCCTTGTTTACCTGGTATTTTTCACCTTTTATTATCTAGATTTGTAATCGTTACACACGTGTCTTGCATCCATAACTTTTTTCGTATATCAAAGGATTATTTACACATTTTATAAGACATAACTGTCACATTCATGATCTCTATTTATCTGTTTATTTAATGTTATAGTTGAATTTTTATCCGAGGTTGGGATGACCATTATAGGATGGTCTCCAGAGTTGTTTTTCTATTATGTTTATTCACATTTTTTACTCAAAACTTGGTGACACATAAGGTCTTGAGGTATGGTAGATTATCCAAGAGCCCTAATAACGTAAGAGCCTCATGCTCCTATTCAGGGTTGGGAGCTATAATGATGTAATGGATTTCAGGTAACACATAAAGATTGTGACATCGGATTAGTGTAAAGATCTTGAGGAATAAGGTGCATCGAATTTCTATTAATATTAGAGGTATCAAATCCTTGTGCTTGTTCGGAGTCCTTTTATAACATGGGTGGTCTCAAACGTATCTCCTAAGCTTTTGAGGTGCTAACATTTATCGGGTACGAAGCTATTGAAAGGGTATGGGAACTTTACTCGGTTTTGGGCTTACATAATCAAAAAATCTCCCAAACATACATAATAATAAAAATTATATAATTATTTTTTTGTAATTAAAATATTATTTAATTATTATTTTTATTAAATTATTATTATTATCTAATAATTAAATATAATTTTTCTTTGAAATAATAATTAAATAAATTTAATAATAAAATAACTAGAATATTATTATTAAATATTTATTTATTTTTATTTATAATATTTAAATATTTGTTTTAATAATAAAAATAAATAAATAATTATATAAAATTTTATTATTTTATAGAAGAGTATAATGGTAATTAAAAAAAATTAATTTAAGAAAGAAGGGTCTTAGTGATTATTTTTGAATTTTATTATATAAATAAAATATTACTAAACTTCAAGGGAAGTAAGTGATAATAACCGTGTAAAATTATAATTGCTATGTAGATGTAGTAGGCCAAGATGAAAACGAAACAAACTCATCAGAAAGTGGAACTGTGAGAGGCCAGTATAAAATGAAGAATTGTCAAACAATTGATGTTACCAACACAATAGATATAAACACAAACAAAATAGCCCTCTCACTTAACTCAAAAACACATAACCTCAGTTTCTTCAGATTCCTCAATTCTACCACCTTTTCTTTCCTTGCTTTAAAAAATTTCTCAAATGGGTAGTTTTGGTTTCCTTCAATTCCGATGCGCATGCATCAAAATCAACTAGAATGCACTGGTTAACATTCTAATATACTTGGCTTCAGCTTCTGCTTGTTTTGGCCTTCGTATTATACTTATGGCTGTTAAATTTAGTGCTTCTTCCCTCTCTTGCGTGGCCAATTCCCTTTGTCCTTTTAAATCCAGAATAAGTTCCAAGGTACGTTTTTGTCTTTCTGATTATTTCATTTGAAATATATACTCTTTGGTCTTTTTCGTCGGGAAATGTTCTATGGAAATTCAATAGTTAAGGATGTATGTATCTGATTTTTTAATCTTCTCTGTGTTGGTTATTAGTTTCAACATAAATAATTCAATCTTAGTGGCTTCTACTTTGTTTAAGAGTGATCCCCGATGAAGGGATTAATTTCTTGAATAAGAGAAGAAAAACTCTTTCCACCCTTTTATATGAGAGAAGAAATAATAAACATTTTAACGTGGGGCAGATTTTAGATTGTGTTTTGTGGTCTGTTGTGGCGCATAATGGGGTAGTGATGATATGAGATTGGCTGTGACTGAGTTTGAAGTGATTGTGTTGGGTCAATGTTTTCCAGTTTAAAAAGTAAGCTGAAGGAACTTGGTTAAGGACGTAGTTTGCATCATAGAAAAATTCTTAAAGTTTTTCTTTGATTTGTTGCTTCTCTTATAGTTATTCTTCACTATATCTTCTTAGTATTGATCTCCATCTTTTGAATTTCCTGCCCGCTACTCCCTGGCTTGTAACCAGTCTACTCTCTGCCAAGGTAAAAGGAATCTAAACTTGAAACAATGTCCACAAGCAGAGACTCGGCAATTGGTCTCACTCATTTTGAATGGTACATTGCTCAATATATGTCAAAGGATTTTTGGTAGGTTGATAACCCACACTAGATTTTTGTTTGTGTTCTTTTTCCCCTTTTGTCTTATTTGTGTTCTATATTCTCTTAAGGTGATCAGCCTTGCAAAAATTTGCCATGCTCATTAAGTAAGAACTTCGAAGAAGAAAGTTAGATGTATTGTGCTTTGAGGAGATTTCTAAAGTGGAACTAGAAAGTTATCTTAATCATAGGATTCTAATTTCTAATAGCATGGCGGTTAATTCTTTTTTGTTTCTCTGTTTTTTACATTGTCAAGGTCTATTGCAACAGAGCTAAGATCTCTAAAATGAACTCAGAATAGAGTTTTAAATAGAATCTGGTCAGTTGCCAAATTGTGCATGGCTTAAATTCAGAACAGCAATATAGTGCAAGTTGTAAACTGTGCTTTGCACATTGGGTTCTAACTTTATTTTTAGATGCTTTAGTTAAGCCTTGCTTAGTACCTTACATTTGGCTTGATGATCCCATCCAATCCATCTGGGAATCTTTGGATTGAAAATTTTCGCTAGCTGGAAAACTCTCTTTAATTTTGTATTTTTCAATTCTCATGTTTTGATGTCCAGATGACCTTGTCACAGAGGCCATATGACAGGCAGCAATATGATATTCTTCAGCTTCAAAATTCTGAAGGTAAGTTCCATGACTTGTTGGGATAATTTTCAAAGCAGTAGCTTTGTTTTTAGCTCTCATACCAGCCTCATTTTGATTTTCCCTGCTAGGAATTTGTGAGATGCTGTTGATTAGAGTAACCACTCCTTTATGCTAATTTTCCCTGTTTAGATAGCAATCAGCAATTTTGTTGCATTCTATATTCAATGGTTTGAAGTTTGATTTTACTACTATTATGTGAAGTGTTACTGCCGCTTTAAATATTCTTATAATCTTTCCTTATGGTATTTTGAGTAGTCAAGTCACGTCACTTCGAATATGGACTGCTGAAGTTACAGGAAGGGTTTCGAAAGAAGCGAAATGTGCTATTTTCTGTTTCTGAAGATCAGTCAGAATATGTTGAAATCAATCAAGATGCTTTGGAACAAGTGAGTATGCATCCTAATTCAGAAGATCTCTCTTTAGCTGGGAGTCCATCTATCCATTATGAGGGAGGCATTGGAAAACCTGGTTTAATATCATTCTATAATCGTCCATACAAAAGGGAAGATGAGATTAATCCATCTAATGTGCCCAACAGTCGGAGAAGCCTAGTATGGCTTGTTGGTCCTGCTGTCCTTGTGGCTTCTTTTATTTTCCCCTCACTTTATTTGCGCAGAATAATCTCCTTAATATTTGAGGACTCCTTATTGACAGGTGAATGAACTTTCTTACGTTAATGTGGCATTTTTTGTTCTTATTCTATTTTTAACTTGTTCGAAATCAATTTTCCTTCTGACTGGTCTCAATTAACTAAAAGATTGTATTAAAGATGCACTTATATGAAAGAAGGATACGAGAGGTTGCTAAGGTCTTCTAGAGGATAGGTGGTCAATTCTTTAATTTCTCTAGTTATTTTTTAATTTAGTCTTGAAGATATTTTGAGAATCTCTAGTTGTTTATGCTGCCACCAAATTGTAGTTGATTTTAAGTAAATTAAACTGTAGGGTTCGGTTATAACTGCCCAACAGATGGTGAAGATTGATGGGTGGACAATATTGGCTAAAGGAAAGTGATGCTAGGCAAGGTTTTATAGTTCTACTGAATATCTAGGTTTTTCAAACTATGTGGTTGTAATGGCCTGGTATGATTAAATGGTATGTGGAATTCCAGAACCAGAGTAAGAAATTTGATTAGAAGAAACGTAAAAGTCTGAAATTAGGGTGATCATACAGGTGTAATACCTAAAACAGAATGGGAGGGCAATAATTGATACAAAGATTTGTTATAAGCTATAAGAATTTCAGCATCACTATTAAATAGTGATATGAAAGTTGAAGAGCTACCATTGGATGTAGCTCAAGTGGTAAGGACAGGCAAACTAGCTTCTGCTGATCGCCCTAGTCTTTGGAATAAAGCCAGAGTATTGGCAAAGTCTGACAGTGCTTATATGGAATGTTGAACCTGTTTGCTTTGTTTTATTGTTGCCATACTTTTATGAATATTGTTCTGCTTATATACCTGAAGATAATTTCCTTCTCTGAAGTGTCCTTTGTTGTCTATTTGCAGATTTTTTGATATTGTTCTTCACAGAAGCTCTTTTCTACTGTGGTGTTGCATTTTTCCTTATGCTAATAGACCATCTCAGGAGGCCTATTGGGCCTTGTTGTCTCACAAATGATAATACAACCCTGCCTCCTCAATTAGGACAGCGAATCTCTTCTGTTACTGCCCTGGTACTCAGTCTTATTATTCCTATGGTGACTATGGGCTTGGTCTGGCCATGGACTGGCCCTGCAGCTTCTGCTACTCTTGCTCCATACCTGGTTGGTATTGTTGTACAATTTGCATTTGAACAGTATGCAAGATATTGGAAATCACCTTCATGGCCCGTCATTCCTATTATTTTTCAAGTAAGGGCAGGCATAACTTATTTCTGACTACCCACTTTCCTTGTGACATCCATGTTTAATTAAGAAAAGGGACAGAAAAATTAATGTTATACTTTATGATATTTTTAGTTTTACAATTGCTTTACTGCTTATTTCTAGACATGCATAGTTCATCTCAATACATTTATACTGTCAGCTATAATGGGTATTTCTAATGTATGTGTATATATGCATGGATTTGCTAGAAGGCTCTGACTGCTTGTTCATCATCATCTTCTTTTGCCAAATAAATCTTAATTGAAGCTCCATTTATAATTTACAGTATAGACGTCAGGAAGGACAGAAATTGTTTTGATATTGCTTGTACGCTTATAAATTGAAAAGATTTTTTATGCTTTACAGGTGTATAGATTGCACCAATTGAATAGAGCAGCACAACTAGTGACGGCCCTGTCATTTACAGTGAGAGGAGCTGAAGTGACCTCGCACAACTTGGCAATAAACAATTCTTTGGGTACACTACTGAATGTTCTTCAGCTCCTTGGTGTCATCTGCATTTGGTCACTCTCAAGCTTCCTGATGAGGTTTTTTCCTCCCACTGCCACGAGCATTCAGTGATGCATGAACTTTAATTTTGGATCTGTAGCATCATCATTTTGGTTTACGGAGTAGAAAACTACACTTAGTTCTCAATTCTGTTAATTTAAAGAATTTGGGGGTCTGATTTTTCTGTGATTGGATCTGGTCTGCTGCTAAAAGTTGTGGATATCAAAACATCTAAGTTTTCTGAAAGTGTAAAAGGTTGTTGCACGATTACTTTGCTGATGTTAAAATGGGAAAAAAGGGCGGTAATGCTTAACACTATTTCTGGAGGTTAATGTTTTGCCTTGACTTATTTTTGACTTTATAATTAGAATGCTATACAACAGTTGATCTGTATCAACATCATTTGTACATTTTTCTCTCTCTGCTATAGATTGATCATATTAAAAATTGATCCTCAAAAAGTCTTTTAGATTGGTTGAAAATATGTAGACTGAGAAATTGGTATCCAGGCTTCTTACCAATTTTCTGGATTTTATGTATCAAAATGAATCTTTAAGATTATGTTCTGTATATATCTTTTCGTTGCACGTCCTTTGATGAATGCAAGTCGGCAAAATAGCTTTAGAGACCGTTGTACTCGTCTTATTAGTGAAGACAACGTTCATCAAATTGGAGAAATATTACCTGAAAATAATTATATCATATTCTTTGTCATGATGGCTGTTTTCTCGATGGAAATATTTCTTTGTTCGTCTTACTAGAGACAAGGTCTTTTGCATTGCAATTATTCATTAAATTATACACTAACTTTCATAATTTTTTTTTTTTCATTTTCCATTATGTACCTTCTTATTTGGCCTCATAGTATGGCATTATGTGTTACCTTTTGACCTTCAATGTTGTAATATGTTAAAAAAAATTCATATTTCTGGTTAAATTCCAGATTAGGTAGTGTTTGATAGAGTTCTCCGACTTCAAGTTGAAGATAAGACAAAAAGACACTTATATTAGGTAGATGGGGAAATTCTGTTAAAACGATATATTTGTCTAAACAAGTTTTAAATTCCATTTAATGAGAAGGTAGAATGTCTTTTTCATCCTAGAAATTGTCTTTCTCGATACACTGAATAAAAGGCAGATATGGTGAGAATGTCAGATGTTATTTGAAAATGAAATTTGATTGCATAAGAGAAAACTGGATTTGAACATTATCTCCAGCGGGCTGATACGCAAACGTGAATATGCTTCTGACTGCAATGAAACATGTTGCCTGTGGGGTGGAAGGGGAGGTTAAAGCTAAAGGTGAAATATAAGCACTCAAGTGACTCCTCAGCAAAAGCCAAAAGTAAAATAAATAGGAAGCAGCACTCTAGGTGTAACATACCAAACGGTCCAGGTGGCTGAGCACTTTGTTTCCTTGTCGAGGTTTTGGATAGACATTGGATTTTCATCCATGTTGGATTGTTCTTAAATCCGAGAACTTCATCGAAGGCAAAAGAGTAAAGGGCAAAAAAAAAAAAAAGGGTTCCGGTTGAGAGCTCAGCAATCACAATTCTGAATTATCTATCAAAAAAAAATCCAATTGATGAATGATCCCTTTTGTCCTCACTTATTTTGACTCTTTTTTTAGCAGAATCGTTTTATGTTATTTTATTTTATTTTTGGTCAGAAGATTCCCTCAGTAAACTGCTACTCTCCTTTCGTCTAGATTTAATTATCCTATTCTGAATTGAACGAGTAACACCGAAACCTCACATGGACTTGACCTAATAATGTTTTGCTATCTTTGTTTTCTTCCCGTATTTAATTTTGTGTTAGGTGGTTTTAGGTTCAGGGAGAGGAAAATAGTTATCTCATTTGTCGATCCTAAGATTGTATACAGGAAAATGTAGAAAACAAGAAACCTTTTAGAGGGTTGGGCACAATTACAATTACAAACCAAAAGAAACGTAGCAAATTACAATTACAAACCAAAAGAAACGTAGCGTACTCTACCAAAGTATTCTGCAAGTTTCAATTCAGGCCATCAAATCGAAGAAGAGCTCAAGTCTAGCAACAAAATTGCATGCTCTCCTATTGATTTAATTCTTTCAATTGGTTGGCTGGTCCATTGATCTACATCAAAGGAGTCATGATTAAGACAACTGGACCGCAGATGGTGCATGCTTATGGTCCTCTATTGCATTGTAGCATCATAAAATTGAAAAACGTAATGGGTTGGTTTATACCAATAATAGTTGACAAGAAATGGAAGTAAAATTGACCATCATCTTTTTAGAAAGTCAAATCATAGTTAATCTTTTGGATCAATACTTATGGCTTCGAACAAATTATTCTTAGTACAGAACAGTAAACAATTATTTAATATAGAAATACATCCAATCTAACCCTGACATCAAATAAAAGACTAGAGAGGTCCACTTTCCAAGTGGCTCTGCCTCCCAAACTTTCTGCCCTCTTTTCAACAATTCCCATCCCTCTTTCTTTATCTCCATACAATTCACCCATCCCACAAGAAATCAAAACAATGCTTCAATATTCCATAATTGCGTTGAGAAGACAAGAAAAACACCATAAATTTTAGAAAGACCGGTACAATATTTGGTATGAGAAAAAATTGCTGTCTAATAATAATTTTTTGTTAAATTTTAAAAATGTTGATACATCATTATTTTATAAACTTCCAACTCAACATCATTTGGCAGCCTTACTATTAAACTCCAAGGTTTTATCATCCTATCAGTAACAGTTTAAACCAGCGTGGTTCTCTCGTTTAAGTTCCCTCGAACTTCTATTTCTTTACTTGTTACTTGCTTCTTGTTGCTATCTTCATGAACTTCTCCTCTTACTTGTTCTTTTCTTTTCATTCACGTGGAATCAAGCTTCTTTCCAGTTTCCAGTAAATGATACTGAGTCTTTTGAATTGGGTATCTGATACTTCGATTGAAATTTATCCTGGTTATGCAGTTCGTAAAAGGGTTGCAATAAAATGTCTCATTCAGTCCTGGTTTTTATGACCCTTGTTGCTAGTCTTGCTGTTGCTGCTGGGGATAACTCGACAGATTCCTTCTGGCTTCTGAGAATCAAACAGGAACTCTTTGATCCTACGGGGGTTCTCGAAAGCTGGTCTGCAAGGGCTCATATATGCGACTGGCATGGAATAACATGTTCTGATGATCAAAGACATGTTGTGAGCTTGAACCTTTCGGGCTCAGGACTATCAGGTTCTATCTCGCCTGAGTTCTTGCACCTCACTTCACTTGAAACATTAGATTTATCCTTAAATTCCCTCACTGGCTCGATTCCTTCTAAAATTGGACAGCTTCAAAATCTAAGGATACTGTTTCTTTATTCAAACTCTCTCTCTGGTAAGATTCCTCCAGAAATGAGTTCATTGAATAAGTTGCAAGTCCTTAGAATTGGAGATAACATGTTATGGGGTGAAATTCCACCGGAAATCGGTAACTTGACTGAGTTGAGAGTATTAGCTTTTGCATACTGCCAATTAAACGGGAGCATTCCCGCAGAGATTGGTAATTTGAAGAATCTGATATCTCTTGACATGCAGAAGAATATACTCAGTGGCATCATTCCAGAAGCAATTCATGGATGTGAAGAGCTTCAAAATTTTGCAGCTGCAAACAATATGCTCGAAGGAAATTTACCTTCTTCAATTGGTTTCCTTAAATCGCTACAAATTCTTAACCTGGCCAACAACAGCCTTTCCGGATCAATTCCTATCGAGTTAAGTTATCTCTTCAATTTGAGATATCTGAATTTGCTTGGAAATAGATTGAGTGGCAAAATACCTTCGGAGCTTAACCAGTTGCGTCAGCTTGAGACACTTGACTTGTCAAAAAACAACCTTTCAGGAAGCATATGTCTTTTAAACTCACAACTAAAGAATCTCGAATCTCTGATTCTGTCTGATAATGTTTTGACAGGTAGCATCCCTAACAATTTCTGCCTCAACAACTCAAGTTTGAAACAACTTATTCTAGCTCGGAATAAACTTTCTGGTGAATTCCCTTTGGAGCTATTGCACTGTTCGTCACTCCAACAATTAGACCTTTCTGATAATAGGTTTAAAGGAGAGCTACCGCACAGTCTGGACAAGCTGGAGAACCTTACAGATCTTGTACTTAATAATAACAGCTTTACAGGAATCTTACCTCCTGAAATTGGAAACATAAGTAACTTGGAAACTATTTTTCTTTTTGGCAACATGATCACAGGTAGAATTCCGGTGGAAGTCGGCAAGTTACAGAGGTTGAGCAGCATCTACCTTTATGATAATCAAATGTCAGGAAGTATGCCAAGAGAGATAACAAACTGCTCGAGCCTAAGTGAAATCGACTTCTTCGGCAACCATTTTTCAGGGTCAATTCCAGAGACTATTGGGAAGCTTAAAAATCTTGTTGTTCTTCAGCTGAGGCAGAATGATTTATCAGGTCCTATCCCGGCAAGCTTGGGCTACTGCAAAAGGCTACAGCTATTAGCCTTGGCCGATAACAAACTCTCAGGATCATTGCCACCCACGTTCAGGTTTCTTTCAGAACTTTACCTCATTACTCTTTACAACAATTCCTTTGAAGGTCCTCTTCCCCGGTCGCTCTTCCTGCTCAAAAACCTCAGAATTATAAATTTTTCTCACAACAGATTTAGTGGATCAATCTTTCCCCTCACTGGTTCAAATTCTTTGACTAAGTTGGACCTAACAAACAACAGTTTCTCAGGTCCTATTCCTCCAGAACTAGCCATGTCAAGAAACCTGAGCCGTCTTCGCCTTGCACACAATTATCTTTCTGGTAACATACCTTACGAATTTAGCCAGCTCACCGAGCTCAACTTTCTTGATTTATCGTTCAACAATTTCACAGGTGAATTAGGACCTCGGCTCTGGAAATGTAAAAACCTTGGACACCTCCTGCTTAGCAACAATCAACTTACTGGAAGAATGCCTCATTGGCTAGGTAGCTTACAAGACATTGGAGAGCTTGATCTATCTTCCAATAATTTCCATGGAACAATCCCAAGAGAGATTGGAAACTGTTCAAGATTACTTAAGCTTTCTCTCCATGGTAATAACCTCTCTGGTGAAATCCCACCCGAGATTGGTAATCTCACTTCTCTCAATGTCCTTAATTTACAAAGAAACAACCTTTCAGGCGACATTCCTTCAACATTTCAGCAGCTCAAGACCCTCTTTGAGCTGAGGCTCTCAGAGAACTTCTTAACAGGTTCAATGCCATCTGAGCTAGGAAGTCTGACAGAACTACAAGTGATCTTGGATTTAAGTAAAAATCTTTTCTCTGGTGAGATCCCATCATCTCTTGGAAACTTGTTGAAGTTAGAGAGATTGAACCTCTCTTTCAATCAACTCCAGGGAAAAGTGCCTACTTCGCTAGGAAAACTGACAAGCCTACACATGTTGAACCTGTCCAATAACCATCTTCAAGGCCAACTTCTTTCAACCTTTTCGGGATTCCCACTGAGCTCTTTCTTGGGCAATGCCAAGCTTTGCGGCCCACCATTACCATCGTGCATTCAATTATCATATCGTAAAGGAAAAAATTTATCCAACACTGCAGTTGTAAGTATTATTGTGGCCGTTGTCTTTACCTCTGCAGTAGTATGCCTGATCATGCTTTATATCATGCTAAGAATCTGGTTAAACTGGAGAAAAGTCTCCATTTCGAACTCTGATGGTAATGGTGCAAGTGAAAAGAGGAGAGAGGAAGAGAAGTTGGTCTATGAAGACGAGAAAAGAAGAAATGACGAGTATTGGAGAGTAATGGTGCCTATACAATATGAACAGAATCATACAGCATGCATTTTATCACTTCCAAATGGAAACTAAATCCATGGACAAAACGTTGGTCTAAGAAAGCGTGTGGTGACTATTTTATTTTGGTTACTGTTTTTTCTTTTATTGAGGGTAATTGGGTTGTAAAATTTTTTTCCTCCGTTGTATTCCGAAGCTTGTAGTTGTAGGAAAGGATGACAATTCACAGAGAAAGTTCTGGTCAGTGTATATCTACAAGTATATTGCAGCATGCTAAAAAGCAGCAGCACTTTGTATAGAAGTATTTACTATAAAAATTATTACTTTCACTTTCCTTGATATCGATAGAAATTGAACATCTTCCTATTTGAATGGGGATGGGGTTATATTGCGTTCCTGTTTAGGGAACACTTTTAGCGACTGTAGTTTTAAACTCAACTGTCCGAAACATGTTTGCGAGAGACCCAGTCTCTCCAAATTTAATTGCAATGTGAAAGATTTAAGCACTCCATCCTTCGTCACCTTTCACACCGGAGTTTGAGTTCCAGCGCAGCTCTTCCTTAGATTTATGGTGAAAATAATAAATTTTGATTCGTTTAGATAATTTAACAAGCAAAGACAGCCTCTTATAAGGGATGGGCTGAAAGTTTATACTCGTGAATGGTTCACATTATAACACATCACCTACAATAATCCTATTAATTCTAATTTTTTTTAATTTTAAAATATATTATAAATAAAAAATTAAATAAATTAACATATATTTATTAAATAATAAATTTTTATATATTTTAAAATTATATATATTATATTTTTTATTATTTAATAAATACATACTAATTTATTTAAAATGTCGATCAAAATTTTAAAATAAACACCATTATTCTTTTATCTCTAGTCCCAAATGTGTTAATCTTTTCTTTTTGTCGATTTAGCAAAAAGGGTAGGCCCAAGAACAGAACAGGGCTTAGGACCTTCTTAAGAGCCTATTAAGCCTAAGGCCTTCTTGAGAGGTCATTAGAAGACTTGTCGGTGGGAGTCGTGATCATAGACTATAGTAGGTCCGTCCCTTGGGTTCCGTATGTCTTTTCCCTTCGGATATCATTTTCAACGATCTGCTAATTTGTGTGGTCGCTTTAACTTCTCTTCTCCCAACTTCAAAAACAACAGTTAAAAATGGTGTCCTTTCAGACTATTTGTTGAAAACCAAATGCATCAATTCAAATTTACATCACGTTTTCAACAAAAGACAACGGGATTTCGTTTTTCAATAAACTTAGAAGCAGGCCAGAAGCTAACATAGCATATATTCCAATATTACCCTAACGCAAGTTGATGATGAAAAACAAGTCTACCTCGGCAACACAACAAAGAGAAAATGCAGAAGTTGAAAAGAAATGTATGCCTGGTCTGGCTGTAAATGGGTTGATGCATATGGCAAAAATAACATCAACCCTAAAAGCTAGAACATTACTTGGTTAATCTGTGCAAAATATGGCCGCTCTGCCCACATAATCTGTCGCATGCGGATGGAAGTTTTTTGCACTTGCAAATAATACATCATATACATAAATATCTAAAGTTAACCAGTAGCATAGAATCATATATAGTAATCAACAAACTCTTATAGCAATTAACCATATATATTCTCCAAACTTGCAGAGTATAGGAAGAGAAGTTAAGATCCATATTCTTCAATTTGTCATTGTGGTGGACTACACCTGCACAAACCTCTCATCAAAGCGAGACCAGAAAATGATATAACCAGAGCGAAAAGAGAAATAAAGAGAAGAAAGAAAGAAAAAAGAGAGGAGGCTGCTATGAAAATAATGAAATATAGCAAGGAGGAAGGCATGTGTTTTATACAGGTTTCTAGCTACAAGACCAATCTAGGGCAAACTTTGGAAATAATGGCACAGAGTGCCGTTCTTGTCCTACTTTAACCCAACTATTAAATTAATAATGCAACTTGCTAGATTTTGAGCTTATCCTGACAATGTTTACCATAGTTTGTGACGTGGAGTTCATATATAGCAATTTGACAACCCAAGGTTAAAGTCAAAAGTTGTTTCATGCAGAAAGAAAACAGCAATCATCTTCATACCTTCCGTTCACTTCAACTTTCTTCTCGAGTATATATACAAAATGAAGGTGCAAAACTTTTCTGAGAAAAATCATCCAAAAGTGTTTTCTTTTGCTACTCCAAGATTATTAGACTAGGAAATAGGATAATTTTAATTAGTTTTAGAATATATTTGGTAATTATTATAAACTTATAAATATAAATATAGATAGATAGAAAAAATATTGTTTTGGAATGGGAGAGTGCAAAACTACATAAAGAATTATTCATCTTCCCAGTAACGTTATATAGAGTGTTAATTTGATTTAATCAAAATAGTTCAGATGAAAAAAAAATTTATTTACTTTTTAAATAAAATTAGACATTGGATTCAACCGGAAATGAGAAGAAAAAAAGAAATGTAAGTAAAATATTGAGCGATAAAACTATATTAGGTAGTGTTTTCTATAAGTTTAAATATATTATATTTAAGGGTGGTAATTTGGATCACGATACTATTATTCGATACGAATTCGATATAATTAAATGGATTCGAATTTAAAAATTTTGACACAATTAATAATCGGATCGTATTTGTGACACAAGATTAATAATCACGTCAAATTTAGATTTAACCTTTTGAATTCGTTTATTTGTTTAAAACACAATTAAGATACGATTAGTTAAATGAATAATCGTGTTTAAATAAATAATCATATCTAAATGAATAATTATTTAATATAGTAATTTTATTTATTTATATTTGATACTTATTTTATATTAAATAAATAATTAGTTAAATAAGTTATTTTATATTGATTAATTAAATAAATTGAATAGATTGGATCGAGTTTATGATCCAATCATATTGTTATATCATCTATTTAAAAAATAAATGACACGATTAATAAATGGATAACATGATTATTAAACGGATGATACGATTAATAAATGGATCGTATTCGGATGAGTACAAAAAATACTGTAAGTTTATTGACACGACACGAATATGATACG
Organism: Trichilia minutiflora; assembly: GCA_035590515.1. Taxonomy (NCBI): domain Eukaryota; kingdom Viridiplantae; phylum Streptophyta; class Magnoliopsida; order Sapindales; family Meliaceae; genus Trichilia; species Trichilia minutiflora. The sequence goes on along the minus strand of JAVXUL010000016.1, from coordinate 4,797,515 downwards.
TTTATCCGAATCGACACCCTTAATCATATTGATCCTTATCCTAATCAGACGGATTTTATATTCAAATTGAAGTCAGGATCGGTACGGCGCAACACTAAAAAAATTCTCTTTATTAACGATTGAGATAGAGAAAATTTCCAAAGATTTTAGATGTTCTCTCATACTTCAAAAGAACACTCCGTTTTAGTACAGGCTAGAAACTCATTAAATAACATTTCTTATTTTTATAAGCGAAAAATTCTAATTTATTAAATCGTAGACACACCATTGACAATTATTATATTTGAAAGGTCAATTAAAGTAAAATTTAATTATTTTAATATTTCAATAAGAATTCATGATAATTCGAACTCAAAAATGGGAACAGACACAAAAATAATCATCATATCAAACTTTATCATCAGACTACCCCAAAAGATTCAACTAGATAGCACACCTAACAAATAACCTCAAATATTTAAGAAATAGTAGCAACATGTTAGTCATTACTCCCTAGCTTGCTTGAGGTTGAGACTTGGAGCGAGTGCATGAGTTGTTACTCCTCCCTTCTTTCTTTCACTACACTACTTCTAAAGAATCCAAAATCAACCATCAAACTTAAGTGCAGCTAATATCTGAAAATCTTATCATGAGAGTCAAGACGGACGAACAAAACTTTATAATTACTTGTAAAAAAACTTAACTTTAAATAAAATAGAAATTAAGACATAATTTAAAGAAAATTATGGAGTAGATTTTTTTTCCCCTAAACGCATGAAAGGATTAATGGGAATTGCTTCAGATGAAAATAGGGTTGTATTGGCAAAGTTTAGGTCGTAAGTTTTCAAAAGGGAAAAAAAGCAGGAGCTTGAATGGTGGGAGACGATTTCTACATAAATTTATTGTTGAGTTGTCCTTTCTATAATGTTCTTTTGACTTAAACCAAATTTTCCTATTAATAATAAAGGAGTAGAAAATTTTATTAAATTAATATATATATATATATATATATAATTATTTAAATAATTAATCTTGTTATAAAATA
>JAVXUL010000016.1:4767890-4796391 GCA_035590515.1 Trichilia minutiflora | reverse complement strand
GATTTAATTTCTTTATTCATCGCAATTAATTATATACGTGAATTATCACAAAAAACTGCTTCTGAATAGATAGAAGGTTCACTAACTCCATCTGTTTCTTCTGCAATTGTCAAAACATATGCGACCATATTTGTATATCTCGATGTAGTCTAATCTCTCTCTTTGATCTGTCTCTGGCTATAGAATATTGCTTCTCCTCTGGATTATCTTTTGGAATTTCATGTGTCTCTACTGGATCTAAGTAAGTTATAGAGGAACTTGACTGAGAAGGAATAGAATTGTCGATCTCTATCCCACCTGCTTCTGCACATTATCATTCTTATTTAAATCACAAATATCATAACATTTGTTTTCCTGAGGATAACATAGACGACTCATCGAATGTAACATCTCTGCTAATTACAAATTTTGGGGATTTAGGATCCGGACACCATAATCTGTATCCTTTTACTCCATGAGCATACCCAAGGAAAATACACTTTTTAGCTCTAAGTTCCAATTTTCCTTCATTCTCATGCATGTCTACTGAACACCAAAAATTTTTAAATTAGAGTAATTCACAGGAGTACCTGACCAAACTTCTTTAGGAGTTTTATGATTAATAGCTGCAGAAGGAGCATGTTTGATAATATAGCAAGCAGTAAAGATCGCCTCTATCCAAAATTCTTTTGTCAAACCTGCATTAGAAATCATACAGCGAGCTCTTTCCAAAAGAGTTCTGTTCATTCGCTCTGTCATATCATTTTATTGAGGCGTCATCCTAACTGTGTGGTGTCGAACAATTTCTTCATTCTTGCAAATTTCATTGAAATCACCTTCACAAAATTCCAAGCCATTATCTGTTCTAAGCCGCTTGATCTGTCTTTCTATTTATTTCTCAATCATAACTTTCTATTGCTTGAAGACATCATTTTTCTGCTTTAGAAAATAAACCCAAATCTTCTTTGAATAATCATCGATGAAAGTCAATACATATCTACCACCACCCTTGGATGGAATACGTAAAGGTCCCCAAAAATCTGAATGAATACAATCTAAAGTACCTTTTATCTGATGAATTGCTGGTGAACTGAAGTTAACTTATTTCTGCTTTTTGCTCACATAATTCCATCGGCCCAGTACTTTGCCCACAAAGAAAACCTCTTTTACTTAATATGGCTAAGTGCTTCTCACTCATATGGCTTAACTGTATGTGCCATAATTTAGTAATGTCAGAACCAGATAAAGATGATGTAAAGACTGCGACAAAACCTATAACTGAAGATCCCTGTAAGATATACAAACTACCAGACCTACAAGCTTTCATAATCACAAGAACACCTTTACTAACTTTCAAAACTCCACCTTCAGCTAAATAATTACACCCAAGTACCTCTAGGGTGCCCAAAGAAATGAGATTCTTTTTCAAATTAAGAATATGTCTAATATCAGTGAGCGTTCTTACAATACCATTATGCATTTTAATTCAGATTGTACCCTTACCCATAACATTATAAGTAACATTGTTACCCATCAAAATAATTCCACTATTACAAGACTCATAAGTGGAGAATAAATCCCTATTATGACACATGTAATAAGAACAACCCGAATTTAAAATCTATTAATTCTTAGAACTTGTTCTATCATCAGTTACAAAGAAAATATTTTCACTACTCTCATCTACTGCAACACTAGCTTCAGCAGTTTCATTATTTTTCTGAACAGTTTTCTCCTTATGCTTTTCTTTATTCTTCAATTTAAAACATTCAGACTTAATGTGCCCCTTTTTGTAACAGTAATTACACTCTAAATTCTTATGATTTGATTTAGATCTAACTTTAGATTTTTTTATTTTCGGAGTCTTTCTTCTCTGATTTGCCTTAGCAATTAAGCCTTCTGCCTGACTTCCATTACTTTTCCCAGTTATATCCTTATCAATCTACTCTTTAAATTTTAAAGTAGATTTAATTTCCAATACGAGATTATATCCTTCCCACAAACCATAGTATTACGAAAATACTTAAAGGACTGAGGAAGAGAACATAATAATAATAGGGTTTGATCTTCATCATCTATTTTAACATCTATATTCGTCAAATCCATAACAATAGAATCAAATTTATCAAGATGTGAGAGTATAGATGCACTTTCTGTCATTTGAAGTATATATAAGGATTGTTTCAAATAAAGCTGATTCTCCAATGACTTCTTCATATACAAAACTTTCAACTTCTCTCACATACCTCTTGCGGTTGTCTCAGTAGCGACTTCCCGTAGAACTTCATCAGAAAGATTTAAGATAATACACGATCTTACCTTTTTATCCATAACAACAAAATCTTCATTGCCTAAATTCTCAGGCTTTTTCTCTTCTCCTTGAAGGGCCTTTGTTATTATCATCGTTGCCAAAATCTCGAAAGAAGTTCTGATACCAATTTGTTGGAAAAATATTCCCAGGAAATAGCAAAAGAAATTTTGAACAATTAAATAATAAAACAAAAATAACAAAACATCAATATTTACATGATTCGGTCAATGTGACCTATGCCCACGAGTGAAAGCAAGTAAAATATTTTATTATCTTCAAAATGGAAGAATACAAAATTTATTCCTAAACTTACAAATAAAAGAGAGGACAAAATTTTAAATTAAAAGGGCCTAAATTAACTTTAAGGATTCAGATGATTTATAAACCTAATTTTATAAAAGACTCAAAATCCAAATACTTTCAATTATTTCACACTTTTTAAAACCCATTAAACCCCTCCTATTTATAGTCTAAAGAAAGAAAGAAAAAAGTTTTCTTACTTCATGTGGGACGGATGCAAGTCACATAAAGAATCTTGAACTTTTTCTTTGAATTGATCTTTGTCTTTTGAATTTCCTGCCTACCACTACCAGGCTTGTAACCAGTTGCTACTCTCCGCCAAGGTAACAAGAACCTAAACTTGAAACAATGTCCACAGGCAGAGGCTTGTCAATCGGTCTCACTTATTCTGAATCGTACAGTGCACAATATATGTCAGAAGAGTTTTGGTAGGTTGATAACCCACACTAGATTTTTGTGTGTTCTTTTTCCCCCTTCGCTGTTCTACGTTCTGTTGAGGAGATTTCCCTCGCAAAAATTTGCCAATATTCATTAAGTAAGAACTTTGAAGAAGAAAGTCAGATGTATTCTTCTTTGAAGAGATCTTCATTCTATATTTATATTGCATTTAATATGCTAAAAGTGGAGCTAGAAAGTTATCTTAATTGTAGCGTTCTAATTTCTAGTGGCATGCTGGCTAATTCTTTTCCCTTTCTCTGTTTTTTACGTTGTCAAAGTCTATTGTAAAAGAGAGAAGATCTATAAAATGAACTCAGAATACAGTTTTAAATAGAATCTGGTGAGTTGTCAAATTTTGCATGGCTTAAATTCAGAACAGCAATATAATGCAAATTGTACACAATGCTTTGGCCGTTGGGTTCTAACTTTGTTTTCAGATGCTTTACTTAAGACTTGCTTAGTACATTCGATTTGACTTCTTGATCCCATTCAATCCATCTGGGAATCTTTGGGTTGAAGATTCTTGCTATCTGGAAAACTCTCTTTAACTTTATATCTTTCAATTCTCATGTTTTGATGTCCAGATGACCTTTTCACAGAGGCCATATGACAGGCAGTGATATGATATTTGTCAGCTTCAAAATTTGAAGGTAACTGCCATGACTTGTTGGGATAATTTTCAAAGCTCGAGCTTTGTTTTAGCTCTAAAACCACCTCAATTGGATTTTCCCTGCTAGGAATTTGTGAGATGCTGTTGATTATAATAACCACTCCTTTCTACTAATTTCCCCTGTTTAGATACCAATCAGCAATTTTGTTGCATTTTATATCCACTGGTTTGAAGTTTGATTTTACTACTGCTATGTGGAGTGTTACTGCTGCTTTAAATATTCTTATAATCTTTCCTTATGTTATTTTAAGTAGTCAAGTCACGTCACTTCGAAGATGAACTGCTGAAGCTACAGGGAGGGTCCTGAAAGTTGCGAAATGTGCTATTTGCTCTTCCTGGAGATCAGTCAGAATACACTGAGATCAATCGAGATGCTTTGGAACAAGTAGTCTGCATCCTAATTCAGAAGATAACTCTTTAGCTGGAAGTCCATTTCCATCTATCCATTATGATGGAGGCATTGGAAAAACTGGTTTAATATCATTCTATAATCGTCCACAGCAGGACCAACAAGCCACAGTAGGCTTCTCAGACTGTTGGGCACATTAGATGTTAATCTCCATGGTATTTGACGATTCCTTATGGACAGGTGAATGAACTTTCTTATGTTAATGTGGGATTTTTTGTTCTTATTCTATTCTTAACTTGGTTGCTTTTCCTTGCAAAATCAATTTCCCTTCTGACTGGCCCCAAATAGCTAAAAGATTTTATTAAAGATGCACTTATACACCAAAGAAGGATAGAAGAGGTTGCTAAGGTCTTCTGGAGGACAGGCGGTCAATTCTTTAATTTCTCTAGTTAATACTTATGTCTTAATTTAATCTTGAAGGTATGTTTGAGAATCTTGCTAAGGACAACTTTCTTTATGCTGCCCCCAAATTGTAGTTGATTTTATGTAAACTAAACTGTAGAGTTTGGTTATAACTGCCCAACAGGTGTGAAGATTGATGGGTTGACAATATCGGCTAAAGGAAAGTGATGCTAGGCAAAGTTTTAAAGATGCTTTGAGTTCTACTGAGTATATAGGTTTTTGAAACTATGTGGATATAATGACCTGGTATGATTAAATGGTGTGTGGAATTTGAGAACTAGAGTAAGAAATTTGATTAGAAGAGACCTAAAAGTCTGAAATTAGGGTGACAGGTGTAATATCTAAAACAGAATGGGAGGCAATAATCTATAAGAAGATCAGCATTGCTGTCAAACAGTGATATGAAAGTTGAGGAGCTACCATGGGATGTAACTCAACTGGGATGGACAGGCAAACTAGTTTCTGTTGATTGCCCTACTCTCTGGAACAAAGGTAGAGTATTAGCAACTTCTGACATTGCTTACATAGAATGTTGAAGCTGTTTGTTTTGCTTTATTGTTACCATAAAGCAGGAGAACAGAACCAACCACAAAAATTGTCTGAAAGTGTAAAAGGTGGTTGTGCGATTATTTTGCTGATGTTAAAGCGGGGAGAAAAGAGCAGTGACAATCACCATGCTATTATTTCCGCAGGTTTATGTTTGCCCAAACTTATTTTTGACTTTATAATCAGAATACTGGACTACAGTTGAACTGTACCAACGTCATTTCTATATCTCTCTCTGTTATAGATTGATTATATTAAAAATTAATCTTCAAAAGCCTTTAAAGTGGTTAAAAACATGTAGACTGAGAATGTAGTATCCAGGCTCTTTCAATTTCGTGGATTTTATGTATCAAAATGAATCTTTCATATTATTTTCTGCTTGTATCGTTTCGTTGCACACGTCCTTTGATGAATGCAAGTCATCGAAATGACTCTAGAGACTGTTCTCCTCATCTTATTAGTGAAGACAACCTTAATCGAAATTGGAGAAATTTTACCTGAAAATAATTGTATCTTTCTCTTTCTTCTCAATGAAAATATTTCTTTTATCATCTAATGACCTTTTGCATTGCAATTGTTTTTTAAATTATAAACTCACTTTCATTTCCAATAATGTACCTTCTTCCTTGGCCTCATAGTATGACATTATGTGTTGCCTTTTGACCTTCAATGTTGTAATATGCTAAAAAACACTTCATATTTCAGGTTATATTCCAGAGTATGTTTTGTCTGATAGCGTCCCCCGACTTCAAGTTGAAAATCAGACAAAAAGACGCTTAGATTAGGTAGGTGGGACAATTCTTTTAGAATTATATATTACATTACATTTTATAGGAAGGTAGAACGTCTTTCTGTGTACACTAAATTAAAGGCAGATATGGTGAGAATGTCAATTGTTATTTCAAAATGAAGTTTGATTGCACCAGGCTGATATGCAAATATGAATATGCTTCTGACTGCAATGAAAACATGTTGCATATGGAGAGAAAGGAGAGGTTAAAGCAAACAGTGAATATATATCACTCAAGTGGCCTTATCCTCATCAAAAGCCGAAAGTAAAACAAATAGGAAGCAAAATGGTCCAGGTAGTTTAGCACTTTGTTTCCTTGGCCCGGTGTTTGATAGTTATTGGATTTTCATCCATGTTTTATTGTTCTCAAATCCAAGAACTTAATCGAAGGCAAAAAAGGAAAAAGAAAGGGTTTCCAATTGAAAGCTCAGCAATCACAATTCTGAATTATCTACCAAAGAAATCTAATTGATGAATGAGCCCTTTTGTTGACACTTATTTGAGCTCTTTTTTTAGCAGAATAGTTCTGAGTTATTATATTTTATTTTTGGCCAGAAGATTCCCTCAGTAAACTGCCACTCTCCTTTCTCTCTACTCGATTTAATTATTCTATTGCTCCAATGAATTCTTGAACTGGTAACACCGAAACCTCACGCGGAATTGGCCCAATAATGTTTTGCTCTCTTTGTTTTATTCCTGTATCTAAATTTGTGTTAGGTGGGTTTAGGTGGAGGGAGACTGGGAGAGGCAAATAGTTATCTCGTTTGTCGACCATAAGATTGTATACAGTTAAATGCAGAAAGCAAGAGAACTTTTGGAAGGTTTGATACAATCACAAATACAAACCAAAGGAAACGTAGCATCCTCTACCAAAGCATTGTGTCATTTTCAATTCAGCCCATCAAATCAAAGCAGAGCTTTAAGTAGCAACAAAATTGCAAGCTTCCTTATCTTCTTTTTCTTTTGATTTAATTCTTGCAACTGGTTGGCTGGTCCTTTGATCCACATCAACGGAGTTATGATTCAGCCAACTGGACCGCGGATGGTGCATGCTAATGGTCCTTTACACTCTGTTGTAGCATCATAAAATTTCAAAAACATAATGGGTTCGGTTTATACCAATAATAGTTGACAAAAAATGGAAGTGAAATTGACCATCATTTCTTTAGAAAGTCAAATCATGCTTAAATCGTTTGGATCAATCCTTCGATATACTAACAAATTCTTCTTAGCGCAGAACAGAAAACAATTATTTAATACAGAAAGACATCCAATCTAACCTTGACACCAAGTAAAAGGTTAGAGAGATTCACTTTCGAAGTGGGTCTGCCTCCTGAACTTTCTACCCTTTTTTCAACAATTCCCATCACTCTTTCGTATCACCATACAATTCCACCCGTCCCACAAGAAATTAACATGCTTCAAAATTCCTTCAGAAGAAAAGTAAGGAAAACATCATAAATTTTAAAACACTGTTATAATATTTGGCAAAAAGAAAAGACTACTATCTAATAATAATGTCGTAACATCTTAACTGTTGATGCATCATTATTTTATAAACTTCCCATTAACATCATTTGCAGCCTTACTATTTAAACTCCAAGATTTTATCAACCTATCAGTGCCAGCATGATTCTCTCGTTTAAATTCCTCCAAACTTCTATTTCTTTTCTCGTTATTTGCTGATTGTTGTTAACTTCCTATCTTCATGAACTTCTCTTCTCTTGCTTGTTCTTTCCTTTTCATTCACCACGGAATCAAACTGCTTGCCAGTAAACGATACTGAATCTTTTGTATTGGATATCTGACACTTCGACTGAAATTTTTCCTGGTTATGCAGTTCGGAAAAGGGTTGCAATAAAATGTCTCATTCAGTTCTGTTTTTTATGACCCTTGTTGCTAGTCTTGCTGTTGCTGCTGGGGATAAATCGGCAGATTCCTTCTGGCTTCTGAGAATCAAACAGGAACTCTTAGATCCTACAGGAGTTTTAGAAAACTGGTCTGCAAGAGCTCATATATGCGACTGGCATGGAATAACATGTTCAGATGATCAAAACTATGTCGTGAGCTTGAACCTATCAAACTCAGGACTATCAGGTTCCATCTCGCCTGAGTTCTTGCACCTCACTTTTCTTGAAACACTAGATTTATCCCTAAATTCCCTCACTGGCTCGATTCCTTCTGAAATTGGGCAGCTTCAAAATCTAAGGATACTGCTTCTTTATGCAAACTCCCTCTCTGGTAAGATTCCTCCAGAAATGAGTTCATTGAATAATTTGCAAGTCCTTAGAATAGGAGATAACAAGTTATGGGGTGAAATTCCACCGGAAATCGGTAACTTGACTGAGTTGAGAGTATTAGCTCTAGCATACTGCCAATTAAATGGGAGCATTCCCGCAGAGATTGGCAATTTGAAGCATCTGATAACTCTTGATTTGCAGGAGAATATGCTTAGTGGCCTCATTCCAGAAGCAATTCGTGGCTTTAAAGAGCTTCAAAATTTTGCAGCAGCAAACAATATGCTCGAAGGACATTTCCCTTCTTCGATTGGTTTACTTAAATCGCTCCAAATTCTTAACCTGGCGAACAACAGCCTTTCCGGATCAATTCCTATCGAGTTAAGTTATCTCTTCAATTTGAGGTATCTGAATTTGCTTGGAAATAGATTGAGTGGCGAAATTCCTTCGGAGCTTAACCACTTGCGTCAGCTTGAGACACTTGACTTGTCAAAAAACAACCTCTCAGGAAACATATGTCTGCTAAACTCACAACTAAAGAATCTCGAATCCCTGGTTCTGTCTGATAATGTTTTGACAGGTAGCATCCCTATCAATTTCTGCCTCAACAATTCAAGTTTGAAACAAATTATTCTATCTCGGAATAAACTTTCTGCTGAATTCCCTTTGGAGCTATTGCATTGCTCGTCTCTCCAACAATTAGACCTTTCTGATAATAGGTTTAAAGGAGAGCTACCGCACAGCCTGGACAAGCTGGAGAATCTTACAGATCTTGTACTTAACAATAACAGCTTTACAGGAAGTTTACCTTTCGAAATTGGAAACATGAGTAACTTGGAAACACTTTTTCTTTTTGGCAACATGATCACGGGTAGAATTCCGGTGGAAATTGGCAAGTTGCAGAGGTTGAGCAGTATCTACCTTTACGATAACCAAATGTCAGGAAGTATACCAAGAGAGATAACAAACTGCTTGAGCTTAACTGAAATCGACTTCTTCGGCAACCATTTTTCAGGGTCAATTCCTGAGACTATTGGGAAGCTTAAAAATCTTGTTGTTCTTCAGTTGAGGCAGAATGGTTTATCAGGTCCTATCCCAGCAAGCTTGGGCTACTGCAAAAGGCTACAGCAATTAGCCTTAGCTGATAACAAACTCTCAGGATCATTGCCACCCACGTTCAGATTTCTTTCAGAACTTTACGTCATTACGCTTTACAACAATTCCTTTGAAGGTCCTCTTCCCCCGTCTCTCTTCCTGCTGAAAAACCTCAGAATTATAAACTTTTCTCACAACAGATTTAGTGGTTCAATCTTTCCTCTCACTGGTTCAAATTCTTTGACTAAATTGGACTTAACAAACAACAGTTTCTCAGGTCCTATTCCTTCTGAACTAGCCATGTCAAGAAATCTGAGCCGGCTTCGCCTCGCACACAATCATCTTACTGGTTACATACCTTCTGAATTTAGCCAGCTCACCGAGCTCAACTTTCTTGATTTATCCTTCAACAATTTCAGAGGTGAATTAGGACCTCAGCTCTCAAAATGTAAAAAACTTGGACACTTCCTGCTTAGCAACAATCAACTTACTGGCAGAATGCCTCATTGGCTAGGTAGCTTACAAGACATTGGAGAGCTTGATTTATCTTCGAATAATTTCCATGGACCAATCCCAACTGAGATTGGAAAGTGTACAAGATTACTTAAGCTTTCTCTCCATGCCAATAACCTCTCTGGTGAGATCCCACCCGAGATTGGTAATCTCACTTCTCTCAATGTCCTTAATTTACAAAGAAACAAACTTTCAGGCAACATTCCTTCAACAGTTCAGCAGCTCAAGACACTCTTTGAGCTGAGGCTCTCAGAGAACTTCTTGACAGGTTCAATACCAAGTGAGCTAGGAAGTCTGGCAGAACTACAAGTGATCTTGGATTTAAGCAAAAATCGTTTTACTGGTGAGATTCCATCATCTCTTGGAAATTTGTTGAAGTTAGAGAGATTGAACCTCTCTTTCAATCAACTCCAAGGAGAATTGCCTACTTCACTAGGAAAACTGACAAGCCTACACGTGTTGAACCTGTCCAATAATCATCTTCAAGGCCAACTTCTTTCAACCTTTTCGGGATTCCCACTGAGCTCTTTCTTTGGCAATGCCAAACTTTGCGGCCCACCATTGCCATTGTGCACTCAATTATCAGATCCTAAAAGCATTAGTATTATTGTGTCCATTGTCTTTACCTCTTCAGTAATATGTCTGATCATGCTTTATATGATGCTAAGAATCTGGTTAAACTGGAGAAAAGTCTCCATTTCGAACTCTGATGGTAATGGTGCAAGTGAAAAAAAGAGAGAAGAGAAGTTTGTCTATGAAGACGAGAAAATAAGAAACGACGAGTACTGGAGAGTAATGGTGCCTTTACAAGATGAACAGAATCATACAGCATGCATTTATCCCTTCAAAATGGAAAACTAAATCCATGGGCAAAACGTTGGTCTGAGAAGGCGTGTGCTGGTTTTTTTTTTTTTTCTTCCTCCCTCTTATTAGTGTTAATTGGGTTGTAAACTTCTTTTTCCTCCCGTGTAGGATCATGAAAAAATAGCAAATGCGTCCTCTTTTCTTTTCTGGTTTCTATTCCTTAATAATAAATTTTGATTCTTTTAGCTATTTAAAAACAATCAAAGACAGACAGACAGACAGCCTCACATGACAATGAGGGATGGGTTGAAAAGCAATATAACCAAGTTTACACTCTTCAATTGTTCACATTACAACCCATCGGCATCACCAAAGTATTGAGGTGCGTTTTGATTTGATAGCAAAATTTTCTCTTTTATTAGAATTATTATTAATTATAATTAACAAATTTATTATGACGTAATACGCTTATTCTATCTTTATGATTTTCTCCTGTTATAAAATTTGGATATTTTTGTTTTGTTTTGTTTTTAAAAAAAAATGTAGATTCATGGTTTTACATAGAAACACGAAACGAAAGGAATATAGTCAAAAGAGTAATAATAAATACCACCCACTCCTCCCTCTACGTGTAATCCTGATCTGCTATCATGTCTCTGCTGAATTTGTTTTCACTTTGGTCCAAGAAGCATGATTAGGTTGAAGCAATGGATCACGTTCTCCACAGGATTCTTCTTAGTACTCGTACTGTCTATAATGGATATTATAGAGTACTAAGAAGATATTATCAGTACAAATGATGATATTATCAACTTTTTTTTAAATAGCACCCTATTTAATTCACAAATGTTTATAAAAATTAAAAATTATATGATTAAATAAATTAATTTATATGATAACAAAAATAATGTATTGTAAATTAAAATAATATTTTTAATATTTTATAAATTATAAAATTTTTAAATTAAAATAAAATTATTAATTGATATTTATTAATATTTTATTATATTTAAATATCTATCAATAACTTTTTAGGTGATGTACAAAAAATGCTGTGAAAATGTATAACTCTTTTATGGGTTTAACCTCAAAAAGGTCACATAAGCACCAGTCAATAGGCCCAATAACAGAACATGGCCTTGGAGCTTCTTAAGAGCCCATCAGAAGACTCTACGATGGGAGTTGTGAATTATAGACTAGAGTAGGTCTGGTCCTTAGGCTCTGTGCATCTGCTGTCTTTTCAGATATCATTGTTTTCAAAGATCTGCTAATTTCTAAGGTCGCTTTCACTTCTCTTCCCCATTTTCAAATTTTACCTCACGTTTTCAACAAGAGACGCCGGGATTTCATTTTTTAATGAACTTAGAAGCAGTCCAGCAGCTAGTATAAAATGTATTCGAATATCCCTCAGCCCAAGTGGACGATGAAAAACAAGTCTACCTCGACCGCACAACAAAGAGAAAATAAAGTATTTAAAAAGAAATGTATGCTTGGTCTAGCTGCAATTGGGTTGATGCATATGGCAAAAATAACATGAACCCTTACAGAAAACAGCTAAAAGCTAGCATTTACTTGGTTAATCTGTGCAAAATATGGCCGCTCTGCCCACAAAATATGTAGCATGCGGATGGAAGTTTTTTGCCCTTCCAAACAATTTTTTTTTTTTTTAATTGAAATGTTTAGATCAGTTTATACATATTTTGACTAATCTTTAAAAAAAGATAGCACAACATTCTACTGTTACGGAACCTTCACTTAATTTATAGACACATTTAAAAAAAATTAAATCCAAAAATCTACCCTTAACCACACAATCCTAGGACCAATAGCATAGAATTCTATATAGTGATCATGAAACTCTTATAACAATTAACCATATATATTCTCCAAACTTGTAGGGTATGGAAATAGAAGTTAAGATCCATATTCTACAATTTGTATATGCTTCAATGATGAGTGACTACACTTAAACAAACATCTGATCAAAGAGAAAACAGAAAATGATATAAACAGAACGAAAAGATAAACAAAGAGAAGAAAGAAAGAAAGAAAAAGAAAGAGAGAAGAGGACGCTATGAAATATAGCAAGGCCGAACGAAGGTTTTTTATACAGGTTTCTAGCTACACGAACATTTCTAGGGCAAACTTTGGAGGTACATTGGGCAACGGGCAGCAGGTATAATGGAAGAGAATGGCGTTCGGGGCAGTCTTGGCCTAATGCCCGAACTATTAATTTAATAACTGCAACTTGCCAACTTGTCCTGGTTTTATCCTGTACCACGTGGACGTTAATGTCATTTCATGCAGAAAGACAACCGCAATCATCTCATTCGTTCCATTATAGCGTTAGCTTCCGTCCGGATTTTATCGAAATAATTCAGATTAAAATTTTTTATTTTTTAAAATTAAGCATTGGATTCTACCGAAATGGGAAAAGAACTAAAATAGAAGTAAAATTAAGATCGATAAAAATATATTAGGAATGCAAAATTACTGTTCTGATTTTCTATTTAACACTGAAAATTCTCTTTATTAACGTTTGATAAAAATTCCAGAGATTTCAGATGTTTTCTCATTATTGAATTCTACTCCAATGGCTACTCAACAAAATAAACAGACTTAACAAAAGCGAAGTAATGTCTTTTGCAGAAAACCCTCTTCCAGTCCCACCACTGAGAACATATTAATCTTTAGCTTCAGAGAGTGCATGAGTTGTTAGTTCTGTATGCCATTCGAACTTATAATACCATTTTTCTCCCTTCTCTCCTTCACTACACGACTTTAGAAAATAGATCTAAAATCAAACAATAAAACTTATAAAGTGCCGATCGATTTTAAAATTAGTTGCAAAAAATGAAACATTAAATAAAATAGATTGTTTCATTAATTAATACATAATTCAAAGAAAAATATGGAAGGATTAACGGGCATTGCTCCAGATGAAAATAATGTTGTATTGCCAAAGTTTAGGCTGTAATCGGAGAGTTTTCTAAAGGGAAAAAAAAGAGGCAGCAGTAGCAGAAGCAGCCGTAGGAGACGATTTCTACAAAAATTTATCGTTGAGTTGTCTATTTTATAATTGTTCTTTGATTTAAAACAAATTTTCCCATTAGTAATAAAAGGAGTGGCAAATGTTATTTAAGGTTGACAATTCGTGATATACTTGTATCGGTGTCTAGATGAATTGTGATAGTTTTTTAAATACCTAAAAGTTGATTTTTATTTTTTTTTTAAAAAAAAATTTAATTAAAATAAAATTTTTTTCTAAAATTATTTGGTATAATAAATAAAATAATCTCTTTTTTTTTATTAAAATTATCCTTATTTGATTTAGTTAAAGCAAAATATTTGAAAAAAGGAGTTAAGAAGGATATTTTTGAAATAAAATAAGTATTATCTATGTATTTAATAAGAAGAGAAGAGAAAGTTTCTTTTTTTCAATTTTTTTTTAAAAAAAAAATTATATTTTAAATGGAAAAATACCTTTTATAAAAAATCTTTTCATTTTTGGACCAATTTTTAATAAAAAGATATTGAAAAACACTAAAAAAATTGGACTAAACATACACCAACTCTAACTCTGATTTAATTTATTTAATAGTTATATCAAGAATTAAAATCCTAACTCCACGTGCGATTATTAAATAGATTATAATAGTATGTCATAAACAGTTTAGATATATTTTAATATTTTTTATAATAAATATAATTAAATATTTATTAAAACGTAAAAACTATAGAATAAATTTATTAAATTATAAATAATTTAATATATACGCCCACTGAAATATTTAATTGTGTCTAAATCACTAATTCAAATCCTATAAATAATATTTTTATTTAAGTTTAAGGCTTAAATTTTATTTTTTTATTATTTTTTATAACCACCCATTATAATTTATACCAACAGCGAATTAATATCCAATCGTCTTCGTTGATTGTAAATTCTCTGAAGGTTTCAAAGCATTATCCTACAAATGGCGGTATGTTTTCTTTTGAGACGACAGGATTTTAGTGCACGAGTATCCCTGAAAGGAAATAAATCAGATAAATCATTCGATGATTCAGTAAGCTCATAATTGTAAAGCAAACACCATCATATCATTTGAGAATGGTCTGTTGAACCATATTTTTTTTTCCTACCACGAGTAATGGAACGGAGTGTACAAACATTCGGTAGGGGAAACAAAAATCTGCACTCATTGACTATTTCTCACAGCAAGAAGCCGATAATACATATATATTTGGATGGGTAAAAACTGACCTAGCTGATTGTGCAATAAATTAGGCATCACTTCAATTTTTATATACAACAAACAAAATCCTCGTCAGTCAGTCTAAACCTTCTTTCTCCATTTTCTTCAACAGGGAGGAAGAACCAGGGTGACGGTTTGAAAGGCCTGTTTGCCACTGCTTCTGAACAGGAGGGAACTTCGTTACATATTCTTACGTGCTTTACATACAAAAGAATCCTAACTCTACAAATTTACACCCTTTTGCTCCTCTTTTGCACCACCCAATGCTTGTAACTCAGCCATTAGTCGATCATATTCACGATTATATGCTCCAAGTTCACTTCTAAGCTGTGTCACCTGAAATAATAACAACTCAATCACGCTCATCAGATCTCATAAAATGGATTTAATATTTTGTTGCTTGCTTTAAAGCAAGTAAAATTCAGGAAGGAGACATCTGGAAACTCCATATAATTGTCAGTTGTCGTAAGTACCTTGTGATTAAGTTCTTGACTCCTCTTCTCATATTCCAAGCATCTGAAAAATAAACCATACCAATTTGATTAAAAAGAAAAAAGATATTAGGGAACGTGACGATTTTCTGAATCTCAAGATATGGGCTGTAGAAGTTTTATATGGTCAGATATCAGTTAATTTCCAGGGTAAAAAAATGGTATTAGCTGTAGAAAGTGTCCAGAACACACAAAAAAACTCATTATACAAAAGAAAAAATCTTCAAATGATGATACATCAATTTGTAAAGTCTGAGCTCTCAATTTTTCCAAGAATCCATTGATTTTGTGAGGTCAAGCAAGCATATAGAAAAGGATAAATTACGATTTTAAAATACTCACTTTGCACGAAGTTTCTTGTTTTCTTGTATCAGGTTTACTGCTGCTTGATCTCTCAACCGATTAGTTGAAGTAATGACAGGCTATAAAAGAGATGACAGAGTAGAGAGAAATAAATTAGGCCCCTATATGCAAACTGTATAGCAGAAATCTTGAACCAAATAAACAAAGCAGCAGCAATATGAAGAATAATATCTTTTAAGTGCTCAGAACAAAATAAATGTCTAATATAATCAAGCCACAGTTCCATCTCTTACACTGAAATACTAAATATAAATCACATAAGATGCTACAACCCTTGTCCTCCTAGGTTCACCACACACAATAGAAATACAATGAAACAAGCCGCATCAGGGGGAATTCAAAGGCTAAGAGTATTCTTGCTCAAGTAAGTTGAGATGCAATGGATACGATACTTGAGCGTGATGCTATAGCATCAAAAGGATTCATTTCAAGCTTTTTATACATACCTGTGTTTCCACTCTCTGCCCACCATCTATGTTGGCCCCTCTACCAGCCTGTATTTTCAGCTTCTCACATTCCAATAAATCTTTGTGTTCCTTCCTCTTACGTGTTCCTGTCACACGCAAGACATCATACTTTAACATAAAATTTTAAGACTAGTAATAAAATCAGTTTATTTTGTTCAAGTATTTTATGTTGTCCAATTATGCCTTCAGTATCAGGTATTGATGTCACTGCTCCCACAACTGACGAGGAGGAATTGATGGCAGCTAGTTGGCAAGTTACAGCCACAGATGATGTCCTTGTGCTACCAGCAGTGGAACTATGATTCAACACAACAGGTTGGTGGACATTGCTCTGTAGTCTAGAATGAAATGAAGCCAGAGCTGCAACTGATGCTCTATGCTTTTTGTGGACCTGATACCCAATCAGATGACAATGATAATCCCTGCCAAAGTTCAATAACATGAATCAGGAAAGAATCAATGAAACCTGCATACTCATCAGTTGGGTGATTTGTGTCGCAGCATGCCAGACACTCATGCATCAATAAACTAGATTAACTTCCATACACTCGTGCATCAATTAAGTAAATGAACTTCAAAATAAATAGTGTAGACAATTGAAATGGTATATTGACAGAAACAGCTTAACATCCTTGTAGTATCCAAATGTCTTTAGAGAAATAAAAAATTCAATAGTTGCTGCACAAGTAGAAGAAAGCAGAAAATTGAAAAGCAGGATTTCGAAACAAACTTCAAAAAATAAGTTATCAGAGATTAAATGAAGCTTACCAGTATTCCCATGTCATTTCCTTCAGCCGAGCTTCAAGCTTTTGGAAAAGTGAAGTTCTCTCAAAGTCTTGTTTGTTATGAGTTGGCTCTACAAAATTTGCTTCCAGAACACCTAAAATAATGCTAGTAAATCATCTAGAATGCATACGATAATCTGAACAAACATATACACTCAAAATGGGTGAATCAAATGCTTTGCTTTTGTAGTTCTCACCAACTACTCCTCTTCCCCTGCTGTCTCTGTAGTTGTAGCTAACAACCTTCCAAAACGGCTGCAAAGGGAAGAGGAAAAAGAAAAGGAAAAGAAAAAATAAAAAGCGAAGTTTTGAAATTCTGATATATGATGGATGTGAAAATCTAAATATAATAATGCAGTTACTTATAACTAAGAACTATATAGTTGCATACACATGATGGAGTGCAGACACACGTGAACATGCATGTGAGCGCATGTGGGAAAGACAAAGAGGGAAGAATCCCCCCTTAGAAGTATATCTGAAAAAATTAAACATCATGAAGCAAGGTAGGCTCTTCAACAAAATTTCATTCAAATGGAAACCTCCGGCTGATTTACTAACATCATGCAATTCCACAAGCCATTCTATCTACCATCACACTTTGTGAATTGAAATTTGACGTAGGAATCAATTTCAATTTTCAGCAAATAAATGTGACCAACAACCATTGATTTGTTGTGAAAAGTGTGCCAAAAGGTAGGTTAAATAACCGCAATAATATCATTCTCCTTCACTAATCTAAAGTTTAATAAAAGAGGCAAATTCATACCATAATTATATAAAATGATCCGCCAGACATCAATAACAAATAAAAGTATTTAAATTAGCCAGATACCAGAATTAGACGGTTCTTGTGGTAAACATTGAAGCCATGGATACTAACGCGGGGGGCATCTTTTAGAAACCCAATAGTAGTTATAACTTTACCCTGCACAATTAAACCAGATATCAAAGTCGTAATTGATAGCCATTAAAAATTTCAATTAATGTACACATGCAGTAATACTCAAGGAAAGAAGCTAGGTATTTATCCATTCTCCAGAGAGACATGAAACAAGATATATCCTCGTGAACCTAGGCAACATAAAATAAGTCATGAAAAAAAAACTGTTCAGAATGAGAACCATAAATTTAACATAAATGCAAGTACATTAAAAAGGGTTTTGCACTAAGAAGCTCTTTAATTTTTTAGGTAAAGACTTCATTATTTGATTGTAAGATATTACGATGTTCAATCTGGTTTATTTTCTAACTTGTACAAAAATAATAATAATAAAAAGGTGAAAATATCTTACTCCTATGCAACAATGATCGTCTTACAGGTATATCTGAATCCAAAATTGCATTTTACTCTCATAAAGAACTCTTCTTTTCATTCATTCCTCCGTAAAGCCTCATTTCTTACAATAAACTTAACTCTACATTCTTCTCTTTTTCCTTCCAAAATCTTCGTTCTCACATATTCATCACATTTATATTTTAGATATTACAAGAAGGAAATGATATATTATTCAAACTTTGACAATCAAATCAATTCAGATTTTACGTGTTCAAATCTATTCAAATTTCAACAGAAGAACAAGCCTAATATCTACTTCCAGATATATTTACAACATTTAAGTGATGTCGTCTAGACTGATCCTTTCCACATATTTATAGCAACAAAAACCACAAAAGCAATTGAGGTATGCTGGAATATCAACTTATGAGATGCAACTTGAGGAATAAGAATTCAAAGTATAATTATATATTTTCTCAATGATTGAAAAAAAAAATGACAATGACAAACTTGGCAACAATTAAAAACCACCTCCCCACATCCACCACTTTGGGGCTTATACAAAATGAATTCTGGAAATTTGAGATTGGTGGCAATATTGTGATGCTCAACAACTTTCCCCCGCAATATTATGCTGAAACTTTCAGGAATCCGCAAGTACAGGATAGACAGGTATACCTGTAAAGTGATTGATAACTAGACTTAGCAAGGCATGAGGTTCATTATATGCGAGCTTATATATTCAAGTGCAGATTGCCTACTGTGGACTTACACGGAGGGAATAACGGAACCGATTAGCAATGTGCTGTTCATGTGTAGTCGCAAAACGTTCTGAGTTAAATTTATTAATAATATCCCCACTAATCCGAACATCCTAAAATCACCAAATCACAAGAACAGCATCAGAAATGAAAACATAATAACTTTTATAATGTGAAATTTTAGAAATAAGAAAAAAATTTCAACCTCAGGATCCAAATCAAAGTCTAGCTCCAATTTCCGATCATCATTGAACCACAAGTTGTAGACAATAATTTTTGTGCCATTAGGTCCAATGTCATCAAACTGCAATTAGAATTTTAGAAGATACAATAAATATCAAATATCAAATGAAGCTTGAAAAAGTAAATAATTTAAGACCATCAATATAGCAAGAAAAAGCACTTCAATTGCATAATGCTACAAGCTCCTTATGGAGAGTGATAATATGATCAATTCTATGTTCCTACAGATAAGCAGCTTCCTTCCCTAGCGACAAAATTATATCATCAACTCAGCATATCTAACTACACCCCATGTTCCTAGTCTTAGCAAAGGCACATCTTTCATTAATCATCACAATGACAAAATCCCAGTCAAATCTGTCTTATCCTGTCAAAATTAGACATCTCTCTCGTTGTTCTTGAGAGAACCAGCATGAAAGGTGTGTGGCAGTAGAAAGCATCACCATGGACTCAAGATAATATCTAGAATGAAACATATATCATCACTCAAACAAACCTGTAGTAAATGCATACTAATGTGGGTGTTCAGCCGTATACAAAGGAAAGAATATGATGCAACGTGTAGTGTGTTTATACGAGTCTGACACAAAATTGAAACTCAAAAATCTTGGGATCCACCAAGAAAATTATGAAAGCCATAAAATTGAGGAAAAAATTCTATTATTCAAGAAAATTCTTTAAACAATAATTAATATTCTATATTCCTAAACCCTAAGATTAGAGCCCCTTTATACAAACAAATTAGAACTAAGTCTAAATATAGTTAAAATAAATTTGTCCTTAAATTTGAATTAAAACAAAATACAAAGAAGGATAACAATGTAAATTTATCTAAAAAGTAAACCTATTATGTATTTCCTGGTTTTGGATACTTCCCTACACGACCATGTCAGTCTCCCTCACTTGGAAAGAACTCGTTCTCGAGTTGTTTTCGCTTTCCAGATAGATTTTCCCTTGAGTGTCATAATATAGAAATAGATGGACTACATTAAAGGTACAAGAAATACCCATGGTATCTGGAAGATCTATTACATATGCGTTATCATTAATCTTCTTCAACACTTGATATGGTCCATACTTATTTGATTGGAGCTTGCTGTAGCCTGTAGGTGCCCACTAAAAGCCTCTCTTTTGGCAAGAAAATCATTATCATGTCTCCTTCTTCAAATACCTTTGTCGGCAACTTTCTTATATTTTATATTTGTTACTTTTAACCTCTCTTTTAACTTCCCGTTGAACCCCGTAGATATCTTCAACCATATGTTGTGCTGTGATGCTCATCGGATGCTCTTTTGGTTGTTGAGCTAAGTCAATAGTATGTCTTGGGACTCTTTGATAGACTATCAAAAATGGTGATCTCCCAATAGCACTATAAACCGCATTATTGTAAGCAAACTAGTTAGTGCAAAATCCCATTGTCTTGAGACGCTTAAGTTAGTGCAAAATCCCATTGTCTCGGTCAATCTCCACAAATATTTCGAATCATATTCCCTAATATTCTATTCATAGATTCTGTTTGCCCATCAGTTTGTGGATGTGCTGTATTACTAAATTTGAGTGATGCATCAAACAACTTCCACAATATTATTCAAAAGTAGCTCAAGAATAGTGTATCACGGTTAGACACTATAATTTTAGGTATCCCATATAATCGAACAACATCTCAAGAGAATAGCCTAGCAACACTACTAGCATCCGTTGTCTTCCAACATGGGATGAAATGTGCCATCTTCGAGAATCTATCCACTTCCACAAATTTTCTAATGAATGGCTTGAGCACTTGATTTATAAGTCTCATAAAAGTACTTGGTGCATTGCTCAACCCAAACGGCATGAGTAGCCACTCATATAAGTCATCCCTCGTCTTGAAAGCCATTTTTCATTCATCCCTTGATCTAATGCGAATTTGATGATACCTGCTTCGTAGGTTAATTTTAAAAAATAATGTCGTTGCATGCAATTGATCTAGTATATCATCCAATCTTAGGATTGGAAATTTGTATCCAATAGTGATTTTGTTAATAACTTGACTATCCACACACATGCGCCAACTCCCATCCTTCTTTGGCGTTAACAATGCTTGCACGGCACATGGACTCATACTCTCTCGAATAAGCCCCTTCTTCAATAATTCTTCTACCTTCTCCTTTAGTATCCCACTCTTTTTGGGACTCGTACAGTAATGGGGTAGATTTGATAAACTTGCTCCTGATACCAAATCTATGTGATGTTGAATGTCCCTTATTGGTGATAAACCATTCGGTAGATCCTCTGGTGTGATCTCTTCAAACTCGGCTAATAAAGGTTTGACCAACTCAAGAACTTCTATCTCCCCTCTTGAGATTGACCTTTTACAACCATCAAATGAATCTCCTTGATTTCTTTTAACTCATGTTGAAACTCCTTTCCCAATGAAGTGACCATCAAGAAAGTTTTGTTCTCAACTTCAACGGTCTTGGATTTTGTCTTTTTTGAAAATCCCTCGAAATAAGTGTTAGAAAAACTTCTTTGAAAATCGGAAATCCTATTACCCCTTTCTCTTATAATAGCTTCGGCCTTCAATGCTAAATTCCTAACCTCTGCTACATTCCTAACTATTTGAACTCCAATCCAATCCCTTATCTCCGATTTCAATCCCTCTAGTATCTAGCAACTTATTGTCCATTCAATTCATTCCTCTCTACTAACCTCAAAAACTTCGATATATAATCATGCACAGATTTCAACTCCTGACTACGTTTTTTATATTACATGAATAAGTATTGTTCATAATCATCCGGTAAAAATTTAGTCCTCATCAATTGTCTCATACGATATCACGTGTAAACTGGTATTCTACCCTCTTTAGGCCTAGAATCTTGTAATCCATCCCACCATGCGACTGCCCTGCCTTTCAATCTACAGGCTACTAATTTAACCCTACGCTCTTCTGGAATATTCATATAATCAAAGAACCTATCCACTTCTGATAATCAATCCAAAAATCCCTCAATATCTAAACAACTATCAAAAGTACGTAAGTCTATCTTTAGGCGATATTCCTCTGTCTCCCGATTAGTGGCAAGATAATCTCCAATTCCTCCACCATATCCTCCACGTCCACGACCTCTAACATTCCTCGGAGGTCCTTGATTACCCATATATTGGGTGTATCCTCCATCTTCATCTTCTTAATCAATATCATAGGTCAAAGGCCTACGAACAATAGGTTCACGTCTCTTGACAGGTCAATTACGAACCATTTTCCCGTCACCACCACCTAAGATTTCAGTTTCCCTATTTGCACCCACTTAAAGAGTGTTTAGGATTTCTCGGATTAGGTCCAGGCTTTCTTTAATGGTAGCAAATTTTTTCTTTACTGTAACAGTAAACCTCTCGAACCTCCGCTCTAACCTCATCAGCACTTGCGTTCTTTGTTCACTAACATCGGAACGGTTTGTTATGGTTTCAAGATTACACATTCCCACTCTGATACCAAACTGATGCAGTGTACAGCGTGTTTATACGAGTCTAACATAAGATTGAAACTCAAAAATTTTGAAATCCACCAAGAAAATTATGAAAGCCATGAAATTTAGGAAAAAATTCTATTATTCAAAAAAATTCTCTAAACAATAATTAATCTTCTATGTTCCTAAACGCTAATATTAGAGCCCTTTTTATACTAACAAATTAGAACTAAGCCTAAGTATAGTTAAAATAAACTTGTCCTTAAATTTAAATTAAAACAAAATACAAAGAAAGATAAAAATGTAAATTTATCTAAAAAGTAAACCTATTATGTATTTCTTTATTTTCCCATACTTCCATGCACGTCCACGTCAAAATAATCACAAGAAAAAAAAAGATCAAATTGCATCCAAGAATCTGACTGATTTAAGTAAAGAAAAAATTTTGCTCAAGCTTTCGGGGAGTAGAATTGAGGGAGGGGAAAACAAATCAAGTGTAAAGATGGAAATTGGTTCACAGTGATTGAGGATAAAGGAGAATCTGCAGTCAACTGTTTTCACCAGAAGAAGAAAGATGTAAACTTCTGAAATAGTTGGGCATGTATACAAGCATTCATCCTTAGAGAATAAAGAACTATAGAAGCTTACTTGCTTCAAAAGCTCAGCTTCTGACGAGTAAGGAGACCACTGTAACAGTAGAGAAAGATTTGAAGTAAAATGTTCTCTACCATGCAATGCTTTTAATGTGCCACTTGATGTGTCAAGCTCATAATCCACCTGCAATGGATAGAAAGGTCAAGGCAGGAATTGGAGGTAAGAGACACTTCAGTAGACAGAAGAGACTCACCATTGGTACTACAATTCTGTCATGACCAGTTCGTGTCAAGAATGTATAAGAGAGAAGACCAATGCTTTGAGTCAAGGTCCTGCTCATGCAATAAACAATAAGGTACGAATCTCAATGGCCAATAACTGATTAAAATAATAAATTTATGACTAGCTAAAATCATGGCATTGGAATTGTCTGTATAAAACTGCCAAAAAATCCGGAAGAACCAATTACAAAAGATAGAAAAAAGAATAAGTTACAGCCGTCCTACAAAAAGAATAAAAGAAGTCAAGCAGTATTCTATAATTCATGCAAGCAAGCAGTCAACATAAGGGATGCACATTCACAATCACATTCTTTGGAGCTTCACAAAAAAAAAAAAAAATCTCAAATTCAATAGGATTTCAAATCTGGAATATTTGATCTTAAAAACTGCAGATCATAGTCTGGATTCATCAGGATCTTTTTAAAATTTCCCTCTCATTCTGTCAAAATAAATAAATAAATATAACCCTCTCATTATTTACTGGTTTCCAAGCAAAAAGCCTGATAACTTTCTAGAGAAGTTGTGAATATCAGTACACATTCAGACAACGAGGAATTAGACTTTTTGAAATATTCAATTCTAGCACTTGAGGGACATAATAAGCAACCAAAAAAAACTATCCCTCTCACATATGTTGTAAGGAATACCTTAAATAAGGAAGGGAGTGAGTCATTACAAATAAGGATTTATTTGGGACACGCATTTTTACTTTGACATATGACATCTAGAACTTCCGTCCACAGAACTTGTGGCTTCAAAGCCACCACCCCACAATATCAACTGGAGCCTAAGACAAACATAAATACCACCAACTTTTAGAATAAAATGACAGCAGAAGTTTGTGGTAGCTCTGATACATGCAGAACAAAGGCTTGTTGGTGCATGGTCAACAATACAAAAACAGAAAGAAAGAAAAGAAAAGAGGAAAAAAAAAAACTGATATTCTCAAGGTCATAGCAAGATTATCACATCAGAATCCAACCTATCATCTAGGTGGCGGCTGAAGACGATAACATCTGCCCCAAGTCGCATAGAGCTAGTCTTGAAACCATTGCCATCTGAAAAACCCACAACTCAAGCAATAAATATGAAACAGCAAAACCATGATAATTTGCAGAATGAGGACAAAAGAGCAGTACATTTTCCAATTGCTGATTTTAACTTTTTATCTGAAAATCCAAAACTCATACAGCGTCGCATTGCTTCGGGATCCATTCCACCTCCGTCATCTAATTGCACAAAATCAGATTTTCAATGCACGTGTTAGGTGATGCATTTTCTCATAGATATTATAAATAATAAGAAAATCCAATCCACACAATAAAAATTATGCTTTCAAGATTCTTAATTTGCATGCAAATACCTTGAACTAATAATGCCGGACTTCCATCTCTTGGATTCGTGATTTTATCTACAATGACAAAAGTGGCCCCATTTTGGATCTATCCAATTAAGAAAAAAGTGTATTGTGAAATGCAAGCATGAAGAAATGATCATCTAATAATTTGACGTAAAAGGTGAAAACATTTCAAAACCTTGTTCGATAACATGCATCAAACAGTGCCAACCAATGAAATGGACAAAAAGTAAATCTGATTTGAAATACCATATCTTTTGATTTTGACAATATTGATATCTATTTATGTAAAAACATGTCAAACAAAGGTGCAGATAAAGCTGTCAAATTTTTATTAATCCAAGAAAAATATTTAGGAAAAGTATACAAAGTGATAAACTTTAAAAGATATTAACTTGAATTTTCCACACTAAATATTTATTCACTAAGATACTATAACAAATAAAACTAATAAAATGATTAAAAGAATTTTCTACCTAAGAAAAAAAGAGAATTCTCTCCTATAAATGTCCATTATAAAATTTGATATTCTTATTCAAATTAATTCCAGCACTCCATATGACCGTGATCCAGCAAACAAAAATAACAGACAGAAGCTTAGCAAATCAAATGAATAATCACCTCATCAACTGCATTATCCAGCAGTTCTGCAACAGCTGCAAATAGCAACAAACTATCATAGAATTTCCAAATAGCAGCAAGTTGAATTCATCATAAAATGAAGAGTAAAAGGCAAAGCAATCAGCTGGCATACCACCAAAGGCCCACTTGTGGGAAGTGGCATTTGAATGAAGAAACATAGGGTGCACATGTAAAAAGTTTTTGCCATCTGTTATAAAGGTGAGGTCAGCAAATATTAAATAAAGCACCTATAACCACTCATGGCAGAGACATCCATGTGATGGTTGATCAATATCATTTAATAGAGAAGTCTGAGAGAGAAATGTACAAAAAATAAACCACCACACGCATCTCCCCTAAGATTCAAAATATTAGCCAACAATAGCTGCTTACTTTGAGGTGTGACCTTGGAACCAAGCCCATCTTCATAGTTTCCAGCTTTCCAGAATTGTCGACAAAGTGGTGCTGGACATATAGACGATGTAGAAGAGATGCCTGAATCATCTGCTGGTGACTGACCTTGCTCCAATATACTATTGCTACTTTGACCAGCACTTAAAACATTTGAGTGACCAGTACTTAAAACATTTGAGCTTTTATTTTCTTCAGAATCTTGTTTTCTAGTTTGGCTTTTGGACTTCAAATGCTCAGCCGTATTGGCTTTACAGCAGTATATATGTTGCTTTGTGAACCCAACAGAATCTGCCTCCAACTTTTTAGATTTTATATCCACCAGTTCATCTTCATCATCACTACATAAGTCCACGATGTCTATGCAGCTCATCTTGAACACTACAAAATAAATAGAATATTGTAACAAGTAAAAAATGTGGTGCCAGAAAAGGAGCTATACAATCACCAAAATACACAACGAATCAACAAGCAAGAAAAATAAAGAAACATGTTAGCTTGAATCATTCACACTTTCTTATAGATACATTACTATCCTGTCAAATTGTTTTCCTTTGTCCTTTTACCAATCTCAATCGGTATCAAAAGCCCAAGATTCAAGGCTGCAATCATTCTCTTTTTCTTCTTGTTTTCTCCCTTTCCTCCCAGGGTGACCAAAACAAAATCCAAAAACATTGGAGACTTAAGACAGTATTAGAGAGGAAACCTGAAGGAGCATTGCTAGTTAGTCATAGCCACAAACTTTTCAGTCGATTGGGAATGCTCACAACGATATTGAATATCAATATTTATACTGTTAGACCATTGCAAATTTCCAATTTCCTTTTTGTTCAAATATAAATATATCTAAAGTGATTCTGAAATTCGTCAAAAGCCTCCTTTGAATTTCTAATTATTGTCAGAAACCTCCATTGAATTCTATATTGTTGGAATCATCAGTTGAAATTTCATCTATTATCCGACTTCATATAGTATTCTTCCTCCATTCGACAATAACGAGCATCTCTACATTCACATCCATCCATGTCAATACAACTCTAACTTTAGCGACAACTGAAAGTGTCAACTAAAGAGATCCAAGGGGCCAGTCTAGTTGGTTAAATCACTTTAAAATAGGTTTAGGAATTGAATCTAGATGCATTTGGAAGAAATTACCAGTAATAGGTAAATCATCTATAAGACGTCTAAGGATTGAAACCTCCCGCAACAGTCCTTAAAAAAATTATGTTTAATGTATGTTTGTACATGTGAAAGGAGAAAGAGGTTTTACCTACCCAAGAAATACAAATAAGTCAATAGTAATCAAGTTGAAGACGAACATTTGTGCCAACGAAACAGAAAAAACCATCAAATGGCATAAAACTGATTCGTACATTCTTAAACCACATGCAATGATTATTCATTGAGTCCCAGGCCAAGTAAAATATGCAGGAAAGCTGAGAACTGAAAACTAAGAGAAAACTTGTTCAAAAAAACAAACAATTAGAAGATGAAAAGTAAAGGAGAATGCAGGATCCTTACCTACTAAAACTAGGGTTTCCAGAATACCTTTACTGATTCTGGTTAAATGAATCCAACTACATCCAACTGCAACTAAAACAGCCAAAATCTTGACACCTGGATCTCCTCTTCAAAACATCGCCTAAAACACCATGAAATGTTCAACACCTAGCAACCTAAAACCACAAGAGCCCTCGTAAAACTTTTACTGGTTTCCAGATGTACAATTTCTTCTTCATCTCTGTTATCCTTGAATATATGGCTTTTCCTTTTTAAGGTGGTTGAAATTTTTGCACCAAATCTTAAAAAAAAGGACAGCTGTCATATCTATTTTAAGTAAAACTCGAGGAAAAATAGTTAATCAAATTACCTTATTGATCTCTAGCTTTTAAAGTACAATGATTCAATTAAACGTATAATATTTATATTGTATTAATAAATTTATAATATTTTTATATTAATATAAATTTAATTAATTTATTGATTATATTTAAAATATTTAATTTAAATATAATTTATTTATTAAATAAATAATACAATATGATATGATTAATTTATTAATTTAATTTAATATATTTAATTAATTAATATAAAATTTAATTTATTTAAATATAAATTATATATTAAAATATAAATAAATAAAATCATTATATTAAAAAATTATTTATTTATATTATTTATTTAAATACGATTATTCAATTACTTAATCATGATTTAAATACATAAATAAATTCATAATATCAAATATGAATACGATACAATTATTAATAATATGACACAAATACAATCTCAATATTATTAATATCAAAATTTTTAAATTTAAATTCGTTTAATCATATTGAATTCATATCGAATAATTGTGTCATACCCAAATTGTTATATGAGTTCATTCAATTAAAGAAAATTGATATTAATGACTAATCTTTATTCTTAATTTTAAAAATAATTATGTCAAAAAAATTTGACTAATTAAATTAAAAGTATATTTTTTGAATACTAATATCTTTATAAAATAATTTTACACTTTTTATTTAAAAAAAACATATTTAAAGATAGATGAATCTATTTTAAATGGATGTCTTCTTTTTACTTTCATTTCGTAATGAATTTTTAATCTATTTTAAAATAATTAAAATAATCAAATCAACT
>JAVXUL010000016.1:4749031-4767790 GCA_035590515.1 Trichilia minutiflora | reverse complement strand
TGCATTAATCATAAGATTTACAAGAGTTTTACAAATTTACAATCACTGATTACATCATGATTGGCTTTTAGGGCATATAACTCTTTCAGGAACCACTAGATGAAATTGAGATTGAAGGGGAGATGATGCTAAGGATGAAAGAAGAATCCCGAGTAGTCCCAACCAAGAAGGAACATCCCCACGATGTGTGGCAGAAGAGAAAAAGAGCTCGTTACAGAAATCTCAAGCACGATAGAAGGGATGCAGATAGGGAAAATAGGGGTCAGGGAAGGTTTTTATCCCGACCACCTAGGGATGATAGACCATCGAAATAACTCTCGACGAGAAGTCCTCCCAGGAGGGTAGAGCAATTGGCTACCCAGGAATTCACCCTATTAAAGGCTCCTCTGTCAGAAATATATGAGTACGCAAATAGTCGAGGTCCTTTAGCACCCCATCCCCAAGCCATGAAAGTAAAGGTGCCTAAAAAGATCAAGGATCGATTCTGTGAATTCCACAGGGAGAGTGGCTACACCACTGATCAGTATGAGGATCTGTGAAATCAGATTAAGGTATTAGTCAAAAATAGTTATCTCACAAATTACATCGATCCCAGCACCTCCTCCCAAGGTCCGGGCAACATTAGGGCGATAAAGACTATCATGAGCAGGATCTCGGCGTCATGGTCATCTCAGGAGATCCTACCCTAATAGGACTATCAAATAACTTCCGTAGGAATTATGCATGCTACTCACTACCTAGCCATTCTTCGGATGTTTATATGATGAATGTACGGGTAGACAAAAGGCCAAGAATCGCCATCATGCTCATTATATTCACTGATGAAGATGAAGCGGGGGTCTACTACCCCCACGATAATGTATTGGTAGTAGTAATAGGATTTACCTCAAAGCAGGTCAGCAGAATTCTGATTGACACAGGTAGTTTAGCAGATATAATTTTCAAAGACACGTTGGACTCCCTAAGCATAGAAGACTTAGAGCTGATCCCACCCAATTCTATTTTACATGGGTTCGAAGATTCATGCATTACTCCCCTGGGATCAATACAACTGCCGGTCACCATGAGAAAAAATCCTTATCAAAAGATCATCATGGTGTGTTTTCAAGTGGTTGATTTGAAGATCCCCTACTCCACCATCCTGGAAAGGCCCTTTCTTAAGAATACCAAGGCAGTGGAGAGTATCCACTATTTGAAATTGAAGTTCAGAGCCGGAGAAAGGATTGGCATTATAAAGGATAATCAAAGAGAAGCGAGGTCGTGTTTTACCATCTCCTCAAAATAGGCTTATTGCATCCGCAAGAGACCACTGGACACTTTTCTTGAACAGGCCGTTGATCCCTCAATCAGCAAAATAACAGGATCAGGAGAATTAACTATTAGTCAGGTCAGGAAAAACGAAGAATCGTCAGTTCCCAGACTGGAACCAGAAGAAACCCTGACTGACGTGGTCATGGATGAGTGCCACCTTGAGAGGATCGTCAGGGTTGGCACCCAACTAAGCCTTGAGTAGAAGCAAACCATAATAGAAACCCTAAGGCAGAATGCAGATGTGTTCGCTTGGAGCTACGCGGACCTGTCAGGTATTGATAAGGGGATTATGACCCATCAGTTAGCGGTTGCCTCTTCACACAAACCTGTCAGGCAAAAAAGAAGGGTCTTCAACACTGAAAGGTAAAAAGCCATCAGAGAGGAAGTGGATAGGCTGCTCAAGGTAGATTTTATCAAGGAAGTTAAATACCCGAATTGGTTGGCCAATGTTGTCCTGGTCAAGAAAACCAATAGAAGCTAAATGATGTATGTTAACTTTACCGACCTGAATAAAGTCTGCCCAAATGATAGTTTTCCCCTACCCTGAATTGATCAGTTAGTGGACTCTAAGATAGGATATGAATTATTAAGCTTTATACAGGCCTTCTCAGGGTACAATCAGATACCGTTGCATCCATCAGACCAAGAGAAGACAGCCTTCATCACTGATCAGGGGCTGTACTGTTACAAAGTTATGCTTTTCGGTTTGAAGAATGCAGGGGCCACTTTTCAAAGGTTGGTAAATAAAGTCTTCAAAATGCTGATAGGACAATCCATAGAAGTATATGTGGATGATATGATTTCAAAATCCGTCAGGACTGCAGGCCACCCTCTTCACCTGGAGCAGGCTTTCTCACTTCTCAGGGAATATCAACTGAAGCTAAATCCTTAAAAGTGTGCCTTTAGGGTCAGGTCAGAAAAATTTTTGGGTTTCATGGTCAATGAAAGAGGCATCGAAGCCAATCCTCAAAAGATACAGGCTATTATAGACTTGAAGAATCCCAGCACATTAAAGGAGTTGTAAAGTTTAACAGGAAGACTGATGGCCTTGAGTCATTTTATTTCCCAATTCACTGACAAATGTCATCCATTTTTTAGAGCTGTCAGGAAAGGCAAGGGAATGAGGTGGGATAAGAAATGCAAAAAATCCTTCAAACAATTAAGGATTATTTAACTTCTGCCCCACGGGTGGTCAGCTCTTTGTCTAGAGAAACACTCTATCTCTACTTGGTTGTCAGTGAACATGCAATCAATTCAGTGTTAGTGAAAGAAGATTCTCAACAAGTTCAAAAGCCTATATACTACACCAGTAAAGCCTTGATGGATGCTGAAACATAGTACTCACGTCAGAGAAGCTATCCCTGGCTCTTTTTATAGCGGTCAAGAAGTTATGGCTTTACTTCTAGGCCCATCCTATAGTGGTACTGACCAGCCAGTCGCTATGATAAATCCTTTATCGACCTAACTTGTCAGGGAGGCTGGTCAAGTGGACAGTGGAATTCAGTGAATTCGATATCGAATTTCAACCTCGCAAGGCTATCAAAGGGTAAGCTCTTGCTGATTTTGTAGATGAGCAAACTACTGCAGAAACATTAACTATCTTTCAACCCGCCAACCAACCTGAGAGGATGGATGTAGATCACCCTGACCCAGAGAAGTCCTTGACCTGGCATCTATGAATTGACGGGTCAGCTAGTCAAAGCAGGAGACGCGCAAACATTATACTGATCAGACCAGAGAAAGAGGAAGTCAGGTACGTTGTAAGATTTTTTTTTCCTATAACTAACAATGAAGCGGAGTATAAAGCTTTGTTGGCAGGATTAAGAACAGCGCAATGATATATATATATATATATATATGTGTGTGTGTGTGTATAAAAAATTTATTTGTATATACTTTATATTTAATTTATCTTTAAAAATTTTAAATATCATTACAAATTAAAAAAATAAGTTTCATAATATAATATACAAACAAAAAAACTAAGACCCAATTTAAATAATAATTAATTAAACATATATTTGGCTTTAATAATTTAAAATATCATTAAAAATAACAAAAATTTACAATGTTTAATGAAAAAAACACAAAATAAGAGGAAAAAAGAAGGGTTTAGGTTTTTAAATAATAATTTTTATTATTTATAAATTTATTAATAAAATATATACTAATAAATATTTTTTTAAAAAAATTTATTTATTATTTTTACCACAATATTTAATAAAAAGATACACAATTTGCTAAAAAAATTAAAATAAAATTATTATATTTTTATCCTTAATTTAATAGAAATCATCTCAAAATATTTATGTTGATTATTAATAATAGTAAAAAATTTATGTTATTTTATTTAAATTATTAATTTATTATACTAAATAGATAGAATCATTTTTAATATTTATATAGTTTAATTAGTAACGTATCATATAAAAAACATAAAAATCAGTTATTCTTATTTAAAATAATCAAAATTATATTAAATGAGAATAAAGATATATATTTTTTCATATATATATATTGTCTAAAATTACCATTTCACAAGATATTCTTACAATTTAATCAAATTTTAAAAAATTATAATAGTAATAATTAAAATTTTAAAATAAATTATTAATGAAAATCGGATACCTAATAAAAATTGGTACCCTGTTTACTAGAACCTGATCCTGATCCTAATTAAATCGGATTTAAATTTTTGAACTTGATCCTGATCCTAATTAAATTGGTACCCTATTTTTTGGGTACCTAATTTCGAATCCGGACCGGTATCCTAAAAATTTAAATTTTTTGAACAATCCTACTAGGTACCGTAAGCCCTTGACCTGAATCAGGCATCCTATATGTCTAAGACCTGATTCGTGACAAGGCGTGATAAACCCTGGTCAGGTCAGGTCTATCTAAATCCTATCTATCCCAAGTGCCGTAAGCCCTTGACTCGGATCAGGTATCCTATGCGTCTAAGACTTAATTCATGACAAGTCATGATAAACCCTGGCCAAATCAATTAAATTTAAGGTTAAGGTTGGTTGGATGTCCTAAAATCCCTTAACACTTAATGAATTTTAAGATCCTATCCGTTCTAGGTACCGTAAGCCTTTAACACGGATCAGGCATCTTATGCGTCTAAGACCTGGTTTATGGCAAAGCGTGGTAAACCCTGACCGGATCAGATCTATCTAAATCCTATCCATCCTAGGCGCTATAAGCCCTTGACCCGGATCAGGTATCCTATATATCTACGATTTGGTTCGTGATAAGGCATGGTAAATCCTAGTCGGGTCAAGTAAATCTAAGTTTAAGGTTGGTTGGATACCCTAAAATCCTTTAACACTTAGCAAAATTTAAAATCCTATCCGTCTTAGGTGTCGTAAGCCCTTAACCCGGATCATCCATCCTATACTTCGTGATAAGGTGTGATAAACCCTGATCGGGTCAGGTTTATCTAAATTTTATCCGTTCCAAGTGCCGTAAGCCCTTGATCCAGATCAGGCATCCTATATATTTAAGACCTGGTTCGTGGTAAGGCGTGATAAACCCTGGCTGGGTTAGGTACATCTAAGGTTAAGGTTGATTGGATGCCCTAAAATCCCTTAACACTTAGTAAATTCTAAAATCCTATCTTTCCTAGGTGTCGTAAGCCCTTGATCCGAATCAGGCATCCTATATGACTAAGACCTGGTTCGTGACAAGGCGTGGTAAACCCTGACTGGGTCAGGTAAATCTAAGGTGAAGGTTAGCTATATGCCTTAAAATCCCTTAACATTTAGCAAGTTATAATTCGTTTCAGGTGTCATAAGTCCTTGGCCGAATCAGGCATCCCTGAGTTACTAAGCTTGATTGAGTAAGGCGTGATAAATCTTGATCTAATTTAATTAAGCATGTTGAAGACTGGAAGACTTTCTAAGACCCCCACCAAAGCCCCCCTTATGAAAAGATGCCTGACCCCGAAGGATTCACGAACATTTTTATAAGGTTAGTGAATTCGTTAAGTTAGTTTATTATCAGGTCATGAAAGTAGTGAAAATAAAAGAGACTTGCAAAGAGAAGAATCAAAAATAAAGTGTATCTTTTCATTCATTAGAATAAAAATATATATATGTATATTGAAAATGAGGATACACAGACAATAGGGTCAGGGAGTTTACAAATTTTACAAAAAAATTCTAAGTCCTAAAAAGTACACTAGAGAGTTCTTTCTATTCACTCAGATAGCTCCACCACCTGGTCTTCGACTCGGGGTGTAATGGGGACGTCTCCACTTGTATGGCTTTGGGTGGGGGCAGGGGGGGTTTCTTTTATTCTTTCTTGGGGAGGGGGGGTCTCTCTTCCTTCATCAATGGACCTTCCTTCATCAACAACCTCCGTCATTTTCTGGGCTGGAGTCTCAGGGAGTTCCTCCGTAGTAGATGTCCTTGAAGTACTTGGGATGTCACGACCTAGTTGGTCAAAAAGCCAAGGCAGGTCCAGGTGTGGGTATTCCTAGAGAAGATGGCGGCTGGTCAGGTCAATGCCTTCATCTACCCCTTGGTCATACCGGGCTTCAAGCTGGGAAGGTACCGCCCATAACTTCTGAGACTGCTTATCAATGCAGTGCTGCAAAGTTTTGTTCACTTCTTTCAGGGACTTGTATTCCTCCTGGATGCCCTCCAGCCTTCCTTCGATCTCTTCATACGCTATAACAATCCTGAAATTTTGCTCTTTCAACCAGACGTCCTCATCCTTCAAAGCCTGGTAGAGGTTATTTAGCTTCTTACATTGACCTTCAACATTTTGCCTGGCTTTCTCAGTATTTCCTCTTTCCTTCTCCAGTGCCTGGACCTGGGCCTCGACCTTTGACAGCTTCACTTTGTAGGCTCCCTTTTCCTAGACCCATTAGGATTTCTCCCGGAGAAGTTGGGACTTCTGCCCCTCCAGACCAGAGATTCTGATCATCAACTCCTCCCTTTTCTTGGAAGCGCTTTCCCAAGCAGTGGAGATTGCTTCCTGAGCCATCTTCTCTAATTTATTTACTGTATCGAGGGCCCTTTGTCGCACGACGATGGCGTTCTTGAAATCTTTTATGAACATGTTCAAGACGAAAGCACTCTGTATTGGCAAGGCACTGGTCAGTTGGCTATGCAAGAGTTTACTAAAATAGTTTTCAAAATAAGGATAACTTACCCGATGAGCGTGAACGCTCATGAATCAAGCGCTTCCTCAAGGGATAAGTTTTCAGTCTTCCTGCTCTCCCCAGGGGAAATTACCTCCCGCCCCCAGTTCATCAAAGAAAGAAAATATCCAAAATATTCTTTCTTCTCTTCGAGGAGATCTTCCAACACAAGGGCATCTGGGTCCCTCGTCGTCTCAGTGCTCGAGGGAAAGGGGTCTTCAATTTTAAAAAGAGGCGGTTCCTCTTGCCCCCACTTTAAGCCTTCGTCGACCTCAGATTTCTGGGTTTTGCTCGCCCTTATAGTTGCCCTGGGGTCAACTGCCCCTTTTATATTCTGTACCGAGACTTGGGTGGCTATAACGCCTTCCACATGGACCAGGACATTCTTGAATTGTTGATCTATAGGACGAGGAAGGGTATCAATTTTCTTCTTCTTCCTCGCCTCTTCCCGGCTATCGTTCAGGGACCGTTTTGCCTTTATATTTCACCTGGGCCGAATCAACCTTTGGTGGGCGTTTCTCCAATTCGTCCCTGAGCGACTCCTTGAAGAAGATCCCTTTTTGTTTGGGATGCTCCGTTTGTTTGCCCCCTTTCTCAGGGATCTTCTTCGTAACCCTTTTCACGAACCTTTTGCTTTTGTCCCCAGGGGTCTTTTATTTTGGGTCAGTCGGCACCCCTTCAATACATCTGTCGTTTTTTGCTTTCTATCAACTACATTACTTTCTGTTCCTACAACTGCACAAGTATAAAAATACGGTCAGGAAGAGATCAAGCACCATTTTAAGTATCGAATATCAGAAGTTCTTTTTTACCTTTCTTCAAGTGAGTTTTGGCTTTTGTTAACTCACTCCTGGTCGCCGCCTTCAACACCAACCCAAACTTCATCTGAGAGTCCGCACTCAAGAGAGCCCTGACATCCATCGGGACCAGGGACTCCACTTTGTTAACCACACTGGCCGGGATATCCGACTGCTCCCGACCAATATTTGTACAAAAAGTGATCAGTTAGAATATTTCATAAACAAAATTTTTTAAAGTTTTACTTGTTAATACCTGGTTTTTAGAATGTCATGGTGATGACACCCTGTGAAGATTCCACCCAGTTCCCGTTTATTACGAACTAACGGTTCTTCCAGTCCTTATTCTAGGAAGGATTCCCCTTGAACTTCGGTTGGTACCTTGGGCGGATCTACAGATAATATCAACCCGGGTACTAGCTGATATTTTTCTTGAGGATGTAGAAATACAACACCTCATCCGGGGTGGGGGTAGGAGAATCTGGCATCAGCCTTCAACACGAACAGGCCCCCCAAGACCCTCTAGCTGTTCAAGGTCAGTTGGTAGGGGGGAATCTTGAAAGCCTCAAACATACGGCCAAAGTATTGCTGGAGGGGAAACCTGACCCCTAGAAGCAGATGCTCTTCATTGAATGCTACCTCTCCTGGTTCTAGGGCATTCGGGATTTCTTCAGCCCTGGGAACCCTGAGCTGTACGTTCTCAGGGATTTCATATAGTCATCGGTAGGTTTATAAATCTGCCTCAGTGATGGTGGAAGGGAACCAATCTGCTTCATTGGGCCCCGTGGTCCGAGCCTGTCTGGAGGTGTTCCTTTCATCTTCTCCCCTCTCCTGAGTAAAGGTTGCCGTATGAGAAGACTCCCTCCAATGAGTAGCATCTCTCGAACTTCCTTTGTTGGCCATATCTTCTGACAAATTTCAACAAGTACCTACAACAAAAACACAAAAACAACAAACAAGAACAGTGAAAGCACGGAAGAAAGCAAAGAAGAGCTCCGGAGGCAAAAAATCCAAAAAGAGTTGAGATCTTGTGAAAATGATAGGAGAAAGGGGGGTATTTATAGTAAGAGAAAGGCGATCTCAATCGTTGATCTAAATAACTAGGGAATCACCATATGTCCCAATCCATAAATACCCTCTACAGCTCGAGGAACCATCACGTCTCCCCCACAATAATTAGACGCGTGGCACGCTTCCAGCCCAGTATTTAAAATCTCCCCAAAACTTGAGAAGTTGCCTGCTCAGAGACTGCTGGCTGACAGCTGTTGATAGGGATGACTTGACTCTTGATAAGACCACTATTAATGAAAACGGAACGGAGATTCAGGCAGGACACGTCATCAATAGGCTAACGACCTCGTTAGAAGAAAGAGAAAGTATCCCAGTGATCAGGAAGCTTCCACATCACCTCAACCATCTCAGTGCTTGATTGCCCCAACAGTCAAACTATATCACCTGAGCCAGCACTCTCATCTAGGACGCTTCGTCTCAGGCATAATTTTCTGGCGTAAGCTCTAAAAGTCTCACACCAGAAATTCGGGGACTGGACGTTTGGGGGAAAATGCAGGAGTTATACATGGATGCCACGTCAGTAAGACAAGTGGCAGGTGGCCTGGTGTAATCCCAAGTAATCCCCGTCTCAGGTACATTCCGTCCCACGTGTCTCCCGGCTTAGGGTTTCCATTGTCCCAGAAGAACTTCGCCCCAGATAGCCTGCGTCCCAAGAGGATTATCGCCCTAGGTGTCTTTCACCTTAGGATTTCCACCGCCTCAGGTGCCAAAAAGACAGGGACTCCTTCTCAGATTTTTCGCAGTCATCAACAGCACGCCTCAGGCATCCAACAACTGGAGCTTGCAGACAATCGTCGTCCCAGGGACCAAGATAGCTTCCCAGGGAAATCACCCCAGGTTAGGATTCCTTCCACAATTAGCTTGCAGGCAATCCCTAACCAGGATATCAACAGACACCTGCCCCCCTCCCCCCCCTCAAAAATGGGAATGATTGTTAACAGTTGGCCCATTAAATGCACCTGTCCCATCCTTTAACTATTTTCAGGTGATGGGATGGTGTCAGGCCTGCAAACCTGCAGATGTGCCAACATCATTAGTGAAATTCAACTGCACACTGTCTTATGTCAGACATTACATCCTTCCCATTCTTCGATACCAAGTCACTGTTCAGGGGGACACTATATAAAACACACCTTTTTCAACGGTAGGGGATTTTTTTAGATGATTTTAGGGGAGATATTCTGATTTTTGGGATTTGGGGATTTTGGCACTTTTCTGATTTTTTTCGCTTGTGGAATTTTGAGATCCAGCACTTCATTTTACACATTTAAAGGATTGGAGAGATTTGACAATAGGATTATCTTCATTTTTCCTTCATCATCTCTGTTATGTAACTTTTGTACATTTTCTCTCATTTTTGGTTATTTCTGACTTCTTTTTGCTGCCTTCACTGAAAATATATTTTCTTCCCCCACCATTTTTTTGATTTAGGCATCGGAGTTTCTCTGTTGAGAACTCCTCCTGACGTTACTTTGAAAGTGTTACTTTCTTTACAGGCTTAGAAAGTGAAGTTTTAGTAAAAACAGCCACACTTTCAGCTGTTCTCCGGTAGAAAAACTCACCGTCTGACAGCAGCCACATCCACCCCTCTCACACCTCAACAGCTCAGTCATTTCGCATTGACCGCAAGAAGGGTCCATAGACAATTATCGTACCAACAATATATAATGCCATTTACTCATTTATATGTTGATATGCATTATTTAAAATTTTTAAATAAATATGCATTATTTAACCAATAAGTTGTTGGTTAAAAAAAAAACGGTCGAATATTCTGTGCCCTTAAAAGTATTGAATATATACAAAAATAAGAGTTGAATTTTCTAAAATATAAATAAAAATAATATAGAAACATATATATGAACAATTTAATTATATATTTATTATAATTATTATACATTGTTACACTATTTTTAATATTAAAATTTATGAAACATTCATATTTTATTTTTAAAACACAACATTTTCAATAACATAATTTACAAATTATTTAGCTATTTTTTTAGCGGTTCATTACTTTATTTAGCACAACAACATAAACTTATTTTATAAATAGCAGCAATTCCAAACAGCTCTAAAATCTTGTGAAAAAAAAAATTATTACCTTATATTATTATTATGATGATGATGATTATAAATTGATTTTTTGATCCCAAGGGGCAAAGCTGAGATTTATGCTAGGGGACCGAATAGTTACATAAATTGATCTCAACTCTGGAAGGATTTTGAATGTTTTTATTTTCAAATTTTGAAATCCAAGAAAGGATATGGAAGATGATGAATCGTTTCTAAATTTTTCATATTTTTTCTTTTAAAAAAATTATCAATTCTATTATACTATTTTAATATAAGCAAAATAGCAATTTATAATTATATTTATACAAATCTATATTTAAAAAAAATTTATGGACTGTAAGTTTTTGGAACAGTTTAAAATACCCATGTCTAAAATTATGTTAAAAATTTTGAAGAAGAGAGAAGAAAGAAAAGAAAATGGAAAATTTTTAAATTTTATGTTTGTATGGACTTACTCTTCTTGTGCTTCTTCAAAAAAATATTTGATATGTATAATTTTTATTTTATAATATTTATAATTTTAAAATCATCACATTATAATATAAAATAGAGCTTTAATATAGAAATAAAAATTAGTTTCTCACCTATAAAAATTTTGTAATGATATATAGAACCAAGGGTTAACTAATTAGAAATAATTTGTTATAAAGAAAAGAATTACAGTTCATATTGGTAATGTTTACAAATATAATTGGGAATTTTAATTATTTAAAAACTATATTTTTTTTGGTTGTTATCATCAATTAAACTATATAAAAAAAATTAAAAAAGACTTTTAATATTTAAAAAAAAATTATTCAACAATAAAATCATATCCAATGGGCGCTCCAAATAAAATTTCTCAAACATGCCAAAATTTCTAACAAAAAAAATTAAAGTGAAAAATATGAACTCAGTCACACCAGTAACAATGAATAATAGTTTTTCACTAATCCATTACAATTTTTACCATTTATACTAACCTAATAATATATAATTCAAAGAGTAATTACAATCATTTCAACCTGAAAACAATAATAGCTTTTTCACTTTTATTATAATTATTGTAAATATTTTTAAAAAAATTTACTTTAAAATTCAACTAATTCATATTTTGTAGAGGTTATGTCCTATTATAATTTCAATTCGATTGTATTTTCGGTATATTCTATATGAAACCGAATGAAAATTTGTCCATTCCTAACCTTCCCTCGAGAGAATTTTTTATGAAAACCAATTAGCAAATATGTCTCCT
This sequence comes from Trichilia minutiflora, assembly GCA_035590515.1. NCBI lineage: Eukaryota > Viridiplantae > Streptophyta > Magnoliopsida > Sapindales > Meliaceae > Trichilia > Trichilia minutiflora. The sequence continues at coordinate 4,756,152 of JAVXUL010000016.1, read as the reverse complement.
GTTAATCGAATCACATATCGCTTTCATCCAGATGACCGTCCGTAAATCAGTTGTCTCCTGTTGTGTTGAAAAAAAAAAAAAATGTATCCTTACCACCATTCCTACGGGCAATTCATACCCGGGCAATTCAAGTATTTTACCATTCAAATAATGTGAGTCCTAGCAAAATTCATCCTGACTTCTATCCGTATAATCTATTTTTAAGTATGACTAATGACTGTACAGGGAACTACGCATAATACAGGAACAAGCTATTTTCACAAGCACATGCAATCAAGTTTGTTGTTGGATGCCATGCTGAATGCAGCAGCTTGGAGTTCAAGTTACACGAAAATTCATTAGAATCGGAGCTTGAATCTTCACGCCCTGCATAATAGAAAACAAAAGAGCAGTAAGAGCCCTGTAATACTGCAAGAGCATGCCAGAAATATTCAAAAGGCAAAACACACGACAGGGAATTACACAATCGAAAACTCCAACCTTGCCGATAAAAACCACGTGTCAGGTTACTTAAAGAAGATCTTCTGGTCCTTGGAAATGAAGCAGCTTGAACAACTGGCCTCCTGTTTTAATATGGAAAAGGAAAAATAAAACTATTATTAGTGTTGCCATCAACTAACACAAGTTATTTTCAAATAACTTTATCTAATGCCACATTGATATCAACGAGAAGCGTGGGCCTTTCTTAACAAGAGAATAGGATCAGTGAAGCCAGGAGGCTAGTGCAGCTATAGGACTAGCAGCCGGGAAGGAAGCCAAGACATTGAATAAAGGAAAAGCAGAAAGGGGCATGCTTAGTAGAAAGATATCCCACGGACAGTGAATCCGATCAAGGGGAAGGGAATGAGCTGGTGGAGAGAATGCCCTGTTAGCTATTTCATCTCTTACCGCTCTTGCTGGAATAAGCGGTCGTACTGAATGCCTAAGCGCTGTTCTTGTTCGAGAATCCACTGTGATGCAATTGAATCACCAAGCGCTAGCGCTCTTTGATCGAAGATTGCTGAAATTTCTTTTGAATGGACATCTGTCTGTCTAAAAAGGAAGTTAGGCACGAATGGTATAACCTCTCCTTAGTATTGTTAAGACCAGGTTAAAAGGTGATCTCCTTTTCTGTTTAGCGAAATGACGGTGTACTGGGATATTGGTGTACTGGGATATTATAGGCAATCAGCAATGATAAAAGAACACAGACAATCCATTTCTAGAGACGAGTGCTTTGGATAAAACCATCCAAGCGTGAAATCACATTGACATAGTCCTGGTAAATGCTGTGAAAAGGTGTTTTCTCCGTGATAGTAAACAATCTTGCAATGAGGGGAATGAATTAAGAGAAAAGATGACAAGAACTCAAGAAAATGGATTTGATCAGTGCGTATGGTTTTCAGGTAAAGATACCATAGACAAAGAACAAATACAAACCCGTTCTTAATTTTGCCAGCTTCAACTGTTTTCCCTTCTGCACTTCCATCACCATGGGAGAAGATGCGTAATAGATTACTGATTCAAAATGAGGGGGATTGTGCAATTAGAATTGAAATATTTAGGTCATAGTAACATGAATAAATGTGCAAGCACAATTTAAAGGTGAAAGGACAAACCTATAGGATCCAGTTGCAAAATGAAGTCCATCTCCACTGATACAGCACTCAAATTTGTCAAAGATAGAGTCGTTATTATATAAATCACATAGCTGCAAAACACCCATGAACTGTCAACAAAAGGTTTGCACTTTTTTTTTCTGAAACTAAAATCAACTTTCATTAAACAACAGAGTATAGGTTTACATGGGTTTGATAATCACTTGTTGAAACTTATATTTTAATAGGAAACACAGAAATGTTGAAACTACTTACTGAAACTTACAATACAAGTTATTGAAATTCTAGTAAATTAATCAGAACGATAACTGTCAGCTTGGTGAAAATTATCTGAATTTAGAAAACCTTAACATATATGTTCACTCACAGCAATCTTTACTTAGTATAGAATAGTACTAGTATTCCTTTAATTTATTTAAATTTTCATCATAAGAGAAGCAGAAAATATCGATCAATCAGTGATTGGCAGTTTATAATATTGTAGCAAGTTTTTAACTATCCCAGCATTTTGTAACTCATGACTCAGGAGGTAGAAAGACTACAATTTTATCCAGAATTTTAACCATTTGACCTGCTGGAATCGAACCAACTACCAGGAGGATCAATCTCTGCTCTTTCCGCAGAGCTTCGGTTGAGTTTTAAGTAATTCTCGTATTTATCACTTCAAACTAGCGAATCACACTATGCCAATAACAGAAATTTAGTATCATAGCCAAATCAGCAGAATAAAAAATCCAAAGAACTGAAACAGATATTATGGGACAGATATGATAGATGAATATTGGTTTTTTAATTCCCCAAGATCAAAAATAAAATATGCTCTTACCTTTGGGCGCAAGTGCTCATGAATCTTGAAAGTTTCAACTGGTGTAGAATCCATATGCATATCCCACAGCTACGACAAAAATTGAAAGCAACATCAGTCAGAAAAGAATCAATGCATTCATTTCCCATAGGAACTAACAATTGAAGGTTGAGAGCTAAAATACTCTCAAATTCTTCCAATCTGATAAAGCAAACCTATCTGGGACAAAACCAAAACTACAGACAGGAGGAACAAACATAAGCTTCCTCAACAGGTAGCGAGAGGAAGCCTCAGGAAAAAGACAATCATATTATGCATGAGAATCAATGCATCCATTTCCCATATGAACTAACAATTGAAGGTTGAGAGCTAAAATACTCTCAAATTTCTTCCAATCTGATAAAGCAAACCTATCTGGGACAAAACCAAAACTACAGACAGGAGGAACAAACATAAGATTCCTAAACAGGCAGAGAGAGGAAGTCTCAGGAAAAAGACAATCATATTATGCATGATGCTCTATCTTCCTAGGTTCCTCCTCCCACCTTCACGTAATAAAAAAAAAAAAAATAGTAACAAATAAAGCAAGATCACAGTTATCATACACTCTACCGTGACCTCATCCCCCTAATTTACAGAGGATCAGCATTGTACATTAAACATAACTGGATAAATCACTTTTGAATTTAAAGAGTCATGACCGGCTTGTGACTGAAGACCTTTAGATTCATATAATCACGACTTAAGAGGAATCGCCCGTCATTTGCAAACTTTATATCAGAAATGGACGCGATAAGCTCTGTAAAAAAGGATTTTGACCCTTGGGATTCTGCATCTTGTAATCTGTATGATGAGATTTGAAATGACAATTATCAGAACATCCCCATGCGCCACTGAATGATAAAAGATTTGGACAAGATAAACTAAAAATCCAGTCATTATGACACCAAAACCAGAGAATGAGAAGGACGAATGGGATACAACTCACGTTCTTGCACCATGGTCACATAACGCAGATTGCCGCATATCAACCAGTCGAATAAAACCTCTTGAACTGCTGTATGCAAACAGATTACAGTAAATTGGATGAAATTCAGCTGAAGTTATGACCTCTGCAAGAAAATTTAAGAAATTAACAGAGCGAAAGAGGCTTCTGATTCTATATTAAATGTTCCCTCCCTCCCTATGCCTAAAACTTTCTTTTGATAAATCTTTGAAAAACATAGATATTCTCCCACGCTCAACGCCTCAACAATCATTAGAATAAGATGAAGAATGATGAATCAAATAGAGGATATATGATGAAAATAATCACCAGTAAGATCATCCATGTTGGGTGGCTTCATGTCAACTATATTGAAACACTGGTCACTGATCTCAAGGTTCCACAAGTTTATTCGGAGGTCATCCGCAGATATAAGTGTTTCGCCATCACTGTACACAGTTTATGAAGCATATTATCGTTAGAGCAGCATAATATCTGCAAGACTTTAATTTAGTGAAATTAAGTTCCTATGGCATTCAGGAGAAAGGAAGGGGATCTAAATGAAGGATAAGAACAAGGGTTTGTGTGTTATATGATTAAGAATGCAGTTTCTTCTATTGTATCCTCTTTTTATTTCTTTTTTTTTTCCTTGATCAGCAAAGCAATTTTTAAGCTAGAAAAGAATTAAAAATATAATACAGGATACCAATCACAGACTTTACCTTACCTATTATTTGAGATTGAATTGACATTGAAATCATGAGCATGAGCATACACCTTTTGACATCTTGCATGAGCAGAGTCTCCCATACTAGCAATCTAGCAACATTACAAACTAGAAAATGTAATATTGTATACTACATGGAATATAGTAAAGAGAGATAAAACTGATACAGAAGAATTTCAAAAATTTTACCATAACTCATAAATTCATACCCTGATGTGCACGTCTTGTGATGTTGAAATGTTCTTAGCTATGTTCTCTGCCCATTCTGGATGGTAGCCATTAAGAATCGATGGTGTGTCGTGCCCACTCATGAAACTCTTCTCAGCTAAAAGAGTGTTTTCTGAAGACACATGAGGGAAGGGATCCATTTCTTTAATTTTCTTTGCCTTTTGATCCTTAACCTGCCCTCAGAACCACAGAATAGCATATTAGTGATATCCATTATAACCAGTAAATCCCTTACCTTTTTCAGTTCCTATTTTAGCTAATAGCTACCTCCCATTCACTCTAGTGCTCAATCAATGCATTTACAAAAGACCTTTAATACTCAAATGCCTACAAAATTATCCAACAAACCCTACTACTCATAAAATCAATGGCAGTGTGGCATTGACTTCAACACTTACGTCAACAAAAGTCCACCTCATAGTATTTGTAATGTTGCTCCTAAAGTATCTACAATGACATAAATGAAGTGCAATTAATTACAGTTGCTTGTCCTAAAGCCCATACCTTCCAAAGTTTAATCGTCTTATCATTTGTTGAAAGGATAAACATTGATCCATTCGGTGCAGGACACCATCTTATTTTGTTGATCTTCTCTTCAATTTCCAAACTCTTCAAATAATCAAACTAGACAGAAAGGAACACCATCAGGAACTCAATATGCGTCCAAATGGTATTAAAACAGGATAAATTAGAGTGAACCCCCTCTAGTTAAAGCAAATGACATGGAAACCTCCCTTTCATTTTTAGTATTTGGTTGAAAGATTTCAACACACTGGCTATTTGAGTAGTGGAGCAAAAATTGACAACATTTTAGTGTCATCTAGTTAACTGGGGGAGGTTTAGTGTAACTTATCCATTGAATAGAGTTGTACTAAAACGAAATCCAAAAAGAGCATACATTATAAATACATTTAGTAGATACATGTATGTAAATGTAAAGAGGCACCTCAGGCTCATGACTCTGAAATTCGGTTTTATATCGATATTCGGGCTGGCTTGTGGAGGTATAATCCATTAGCTCCAGCTCATTTCTTGAAACACGCTGGCTTGGTGTCTAAGAAGCAAATGTCACACCAACATTAGATGCCAAACAACCAATACATCTACCAGCTTAAAACAAATAATAAAAGAAAAGGAACTTAAACCTAAAAAAATAACAAGAAAGAAAAGAAGAACCGGCTGTATTTCTTATTGGTGCTAAAATTCTTACATTTTTGCCACCAACAGTTTCGAAAATAATGATACGGCCACCGCGATCTCCGACGGCAAGGTAATCACCGTTCTTGTCGAATTCAATTGTTGATATAATATCAACTAAAACAAACGAATGAAAACGCAACTAAGCCAATTCAATACTTTTCTATAGTAAAAAGAACTACAACAGCTACAGTTTTTACAAAAAAAAAATTAACCATCTTGAAGTTCTTCAATGGGACTTCTATCTCCCAAGACCTGCAAGAACTTCCATTCTAGCCGAGTGGAAGCCTCTTCTCTGTCCAAAATCATGAAAGCTTGCGGAGAAAACGACGTCGTTTGTTGAATTCACGAGCTCGCCATCTTCAAGGGGATCGTAATTTCAGAAGAAGACAAAGCGAACAAACGATGGAAGGGAATTGCTCCATACTTCACTGACAGAGATTCTCGTCCTCTCGTTTCAACGCCTCAAGCTTCCGTTCTGTTACAGTACGTTATCCGCTCGAATCACGCGCACGCGCGCCAACACTTTTTTTTTTCCTTTTGGGCCTATTTCAAATAATGGGCTTTATGGCCCAAATATGTTATCGTTTAATGCTTTTTAACGATTTGAAATGGAATTAGTTCATGTCTTTGCATTATTTACTGGCTTCTCATCTGCATTTTTCTCATGTAACCGACGGGTTATATTGTTTATTGACAGTCAAACGACAAGTCAACTATCATCGGATTGTTTAACAATGTTCATATATTAATAAGATTATGATCTTTCACTTGTCCCCAAGAAATTCCATCCACTGAAGGCAGTTTACGACAATATGAGCCGTCTTTGAAGCAGTTAGCAACATAACCATCTAACATAACAGAAGAAAATTGGAGTGAAAAAAATTATACAGAGTCTGTTTCTTATTTTAATTTTGTCCATTAAGATTGTTTTCGATATTGTTACTAATGCCTGAGGGGGTAAAAATGTGCCTAATTATTCCATGATTACATTGCATTATGGAGCATATTCCATCTTATTTAAAGTGGTTAAGAATTTAATGAATTCTCAATTATCTGAAAGACTTCTGCAAAAGAAGAACGATGAATGTGAATATGATACATCTTTGAATGCCAATACAAATATCAATCATGGGAAAAATTAAACTAGAAAAGCCAAAAAGAGTTTAGGAAGAAAATTAAAAAACAAAAACAACAAAAGAAAACAAAAACTATGATCGCCTCTATAATCTTAAAAAGCTCCACCTCAAACGCATCCACGGCTCCTTTTGGGATATTTTGAACTCTTTTCTCACAATGACAGATCTCTTGATCTGCATTTCCTGAACCAAACATGAACCGGAGAATCTCTGTTCAAATCCACTTGATGGAGAATATGAGTTGAAACCAGCTTGATTCAAAGACTGAAGAATGATTTTTATCTGGAGTAGCTGAAACTAGGGCTGAAACCGGACCGGGTTCCGGTTTTTTTTGGCCAAACCGGTACCCGGTCCGGTTTAAACCGGATCTGGACTTTTTGGTCCAGATCCGGTCCGAATTATACAGGGGACCGAAAAATCGGTCCCCTGTTTAAACCGGACC
>JAVXUL010000016.1:4730521-4742126 GCA_035590515.1 Trichilia minutiflora | reverse complement strand
CCCTAAGGTTAGCATCTTTGATTTCCATTGGTTTTCAAGCTTTGTAGCCTAGGGTTTTGCCATGAAAAACTTACATTTATGCATGATATAGACCATAGAACCTTCATTGGTTAACATGATTATGATTCCTTGTGAGAACCCTCACCTGATAGTTATTTGATTATCCTATCAGAAAAATTTATAACCTATTGACTGTACTAGAAGGTTTAAGTCTAATATTTTATAGGGAGATATATTTAGGTCTCTTTTAAAATATATCATTATGTACATTATTTAATAATTATTAGTAATGGGATTTAAAATAAATATCTATATATAAATTTCAACCATGGATCCATTACTTATTGATCAAATCAATATAACAAATTAACAATTTAATTTGTTTATAGAGACCTTTTTAATTAATTCATTGATTCAATATCAATTAGTGGATTTAATTGCTCTCACTAGAATTATATTAATTATAGATTAATTTAAATTAATTAATCCAAAATAATACTCATGTTCTATTCAACCGGAACAATTGATAACCAAAAATCTTAATTTAATAATTAAATTTTCAGTAATAGAAAATACTAATCAAATTAGTCATTTGTAAGAGTTATGGCTTATGAAAATTTTTTAATAATAACTTATTATTAATAGATGAAAATTTTGAACAATTTAAAATTTTGTGTTTTAGTCCTCATGGGATAAATTATGAAAATATCTCTCATAAAGATCGACTTTGATTAATGTATCATTTTGTAATATTTATTAAAACTCAATAATTAATGATCAAAATTACTTGAAAATCAAATCGGGGAGCATTGGAAACTCATCATGCACAAAACCCAAATTTTACAACAACAAAAACAAGGGAGATAGAAAGGGGGCGCCTGGGGTTAAGGGGCGTATGCTACGTGATGTTTACATGTGCGTTGCCCTTCACTTCATGTGTTTGTCTGCTAGCAGGCAGATCACACACGCCCGAACTCCCCCTGCACATATCTGCCCCTGTTTTGAGTTTTTGACTCGATTTTTGTGTTTTCTTCATTTTTTTTCAATACAAAACAACACTTATATTCAATAAACTAAAGTTTTAGCACATCAAATGAGTTAAAAAACATGTTAAACCAATGAAAAGAACTCATGTTATCATAATGTGTACAAAACCATACAAAGCATCTTTGCATCATTTACATATACTAAACTTGTCATGCTCTTCAACTAAAACATCATAAATCATATTTATCATGATTTAGTCCACATCATTATCAACATAACAACAAAAGGACCATATATGACACATTTAACAATTAACAACCAACCAAGTTACCAATCCTCCAAGCCACCATACTCATTCATATAACCAACTTCCAACATAACCATATCATTAAAGCAAGCATAAAAACAATTTTTTTCATGGCTCTGATGCTATTTGTAAGTGAGGTTTTTCATGAGAAACAAATTCAAAATTGCATCTAAACTTAAAAACCCACCATAGAAGCATAGAAAAACATATGAATACTTTAATGATTTTCAATAATTTTTAGCACAAAATGCTTAGGGTTAAAAATATATATACCCAAATAACGTTATCCAACTTTACTAGTTGTCTCTAGCTAGTCTCTAAGTATAATCACATACTAAATTGATGACGATAGTTTCAATTATGGATTGGAAGATATAATCAATGTAATAAGTTTCAACAAGTTTTTAAATATATTTTCCTACGATTAGGAAAATATTTCTTTACTTATTTGGAAGTTAAAGATATATAAAAACTGTTTTCTATTATTTCTATCTTCTTTTCTTCCTTTTATTTTTTATAGATTTTTTCCACCATTAACTTCCTTTTTCAAGGAAGAAGATGAAACAAAAGGTTTCCATCTCTCTTTTCCTTTTTGCACGTATGGCATTAAGACAAGTAGCAAAACAATTCATTTCATTCTTTTTTATTGACTTGGATGGTGGATAGCAAAAGAAAATGATAAAAATCGATTTTTATTCATTTTCCTTGTTACATGGATACATGCCATTGGTTAATGTTTGAAAAAGATTCAAAATCCTTCTTTTTACATATGTTATACGGGTGGAAAGCACTAATGCATTAAAACTATTTTCTTTTGTACTTTTTTTGTTACAAATGAATGAATCTCATTGATTTAAGAAAAAGTAAACACATGACTAAAAATTCACCAATCATAACATTAACATTTAACATAATTTAATTGGTGGATTTAACAAAAATATTCAAAATTGATAATAACACCAACTTGACATTATCCAATAATAATAAATAAAAATAAAAATAATAATTTATAATAAATTATATATAAATTTGATTAATTCAAATATATATATAAATTAATTTCTTTAATTAGTAAATATAAAATAAATCATAGCCATCTGTCTAAAAAAAAGAATATATATTTAATGAGATGCTAATATTTGATAATATATAATTAAATCATGTGTCAAAGAATTTAATTCAATTAAATAATTTTTATTTAATAATTAATAAATTAATTAATTTTATTTATTAATAAATAAATTAAATCTTTTTTTAATCTTTCATATAACTGTAAAATACATTTATGGTATTTTACAAAATTATCAAAATATTTTTTGATATACGGGTACTAACATATTATTACTGAGAAAATTTATTCTTTACTTTAAAAAATAAAATTAATTATCGATCAAAATATTAGAGCAATTTTAATTTCATCAATATGAAATATCATTAACTTACTTAATGATATTTATTTTAACAATCGTCATCTATCAGTTATTATGTGTGACCTCTTATATTCACCGTAAATTAAACATGAGCCGATACGAACCCTTTCGCATCATTACGATATAACTTATTGTAGTTAAAGTTTTTGATGATCATGAGTGACCTCTAGTGATATCATGACTCTTAGAATATAGAGAATATAATTTTAGATAAACCCATAAAATTATACTTACATGTAATAAAATTTTTCTATTGTCAACTCCCAATCGAGTACAGATAATAAAATCGTCAAATCTCTAATTCGATCATAAGATTAGAAAATCAATTATAAATGAGATCCGTGTATCTGAAAATTCATTTTCAGAAAACACATATTTTGACTGGAGATTTTGATCCCTGTGTAAGATATGCCTACCTAAGATCTCAAGCTCAAATATCTGAGACAGCAGATTCCATCTTAATCATCACCTGTTCTCATATAATAAGAACATATTACCATCAAGTTTCTTCACCAAGAGTGGCTAACCTAGTGCGATATACACAAATAAATAGTGTGTCTTACTGTAGATAGCAACCATGATGTCTCAGATTAAAGGACTAATGGTACACTAGTACGACTGTATGATGAATCATTGACTGTGGATAATCACTTGTGTGATTCATCACCTGTTTGATCACGTTCAGTAATATGTTCTTAAACGTAATACTTATATTTATACTCTTGTAACATAAGATTCGTCACCCAACTTTTAGCATCGAATACTAATAATTGATAGTAACAAAATATGTTAATCGTACAATGTCATCGTCCTCAATGACATTACCTCAATTGAGAATTTATTTGGATGTATTTAAATTATAAATTATGTTCTCATATCTACAATAATTTATAAATAAAGTTTGATAAATAATACATCATCGGATATCATTTTGCATTATTACAATAATCAATAAATTGTAATTGGAGAAATACAAAATAATAGTAAAATGTTATCTGTAATTAATCGTAAATAGTTTATAATTAATTATTAAAATATATTTATTATAGATAATATCCCTGACCCGTATAATATGATTGGGTTTAAGACATATCTTCAATAGTTTAAATTTATGTCTTAGATTTAATTCTAACTAGTCACTCATGATTTAAGCGAAATATCTAAACGATAATATGCGTGATATGCTCGGTTAGTATTTTTCAGAGATTAATTAAATAAAATCTGTTAATCGAGATGAAGCCTTAATATTTTGAGTTATCTAAAAAAATACATACTGCAAATAAAATTCCTCGAGCATGTCAAAATTTCTAACAAAAAAAAATACCCAAATATAAGCTTGGTTATATTAGTAACACTAAATAATAGTTTTTGTCTAATCCAATATAATTTTTACAGTTTATACTAACCAAATAATATGATAATTCCAAGAGTAATTACAACCATTTAAACCTGAAAGCGTTTTCACTTTTATTATAATAATTGTAAATATTTAGATAAACAAATTTTACTTTAATATTGAATCTAATTCATATTTTGTCCTGGTTATGTATATGTTTAAGCGATTATGCTTAAAATTGAATAAAAATTTGTCCATTCCTAGTCTTCCCTCAACAGAATTATTTATGGAAACCAATTTAAAAATATTTCTTCTGTTAATCAAGCCACCTACAATGATTGATATCATCCGTACACCGATTGACTTGACGTTCAGTGAATATGAACTGAAATTCAATATTGTTCCATCGTCACTCGACCCATATCTTAGATATAAGTAAATTTAAATTGACCTAATATAAAATGAATCGGTTAAGATTAATTTAAAAAAATTTAGATTCACTTTTTGGATTGATATTTTATCGACTGGAATTATAGATTTATATTATGAATTAAATTATTTTTAAATTATTAACTATTAAATTAAACAGTTTAAATAAATATTAGATATGTTTATTATTAATATATAATAATATTAATATTATATAATAAAATAATATATTAATTATTTTATTAATATAATACTTAATTTAAAATAATAAATTATTTTAATTTAAATTAAAGGTTAAAACTATCAATTTAAATAGATTCAAACAGCATAATATAATATGATTTGGACTAATTGTGTTTTGTGATATATTATTACATTAAATTAGATTGTATAAAATTTTAATTATAATATTTAAATTAATTTAAAATTTTAATTTAATTTTAATACCTCAAGCATTGTGGCATTGATTCAACCTCTCCATCAACAAAAGTCCAACCTTCACTGTCTCAATTCTCATACAGTCATACTCGTCTTAATACCTTAAACTTCCATTTATTTCTGTTACAATACGTTACCGCTCGAATGACGCGCTTGCGCCAACAAGTATTTTTTACCTTTTGGACCTATTCACTATATGGGCTTCATGGCCCAAATATGGAATCGTTTCCCACTTTTATAACGAGCAAACATCGACAGGCTTTATCCGTATAATATGATAATGATTTGAAATAGATTTAATTCATATCTTTGCATTTTTTACTGATATATCGTCCATATTTTTCTCATGTATTATCTACTGACAATCAAATGACAAGTCAACTATAATCAGATTGTCCCCAGCAAACTCCATCCATTGAAGGGAGTTGCCTTACAACAATCAGAGTAAAAAATTATACACAGTATTTTTATTTTTATTTTGTCCATTAAGATTGTTTTTAATGTTGGGTAAAAATGTCCCTAATCTTCCCATGATAACATTTCATTATGCAACATATTCCATCTTATTTCGAGGATAAAGTGGTTGGACTTTAATGTATTCTCAATTATCTGATAAACTTCTGCAAAAGAAGAAAGCTGAACGTGAATACTGAATATGATATATCTGTGAATGCCAATAATGGAAAAGTTAACCTATAAAAGCCGCAAAGCGTTTAGGAAGAATGATAAAAGAAAAAAAAAGAAGTACGCAGAAACTATGATCCCTCTATATCACAGCGGAAAAATTTGTATATACATAAGCCCCTAGATTAGCTACCTTTTTTTTTTACTGTCATATTTTCATTTCTGGGCAAAAGAAAACTTGCTCTTTTTTATTGGCTACTGCTCATTCCAATTTACAATCTTAAAAATGCTCCACTTTAAACACATCCGCAGCTCCTTATGGGGTATTTCGAGCCCATTTCCCACAATTACAGACCTCTTGATCTGCATTTCCTGAACCAAACATGAAACTGAATGGAGAATATCTGGTCAAATCTATTGGATGGAAAATATGAGTTCAGACTAGCTTGGTTCAAAGACCGAAGAATGGTTTTTATCTGGAGTAGCTGAAATAAAGGATTTAGAGGAACATAAACTAGAAGTTTTGCTGTTTTCAGCTGGACTTATGACACTAGCATTCAAAAATGGAGGTTGTTTCGGTGAAGGAATTACACAATCTTCAGTATATAGCATATGAACCACTTCTGACATAGACGGTCTTAGTGCGACAGAAGCTTGTGTGCACACAAGTCCAATCTGAAGCACCGTTCGTACCTCTTTTTTAGGAAATTTACATCTTAAGCCGGGATCCACAGATTGAGTTATTCTGTTTGTCTTGTAATGCTTCCAAACCTGATATCAGAACAAAGTAATTAAACCAAGTTGCATCAAGACATCATACATATAAGAAACTTTGATTGTCTACAACTTGATAGTTTAACATATGAAAGGAAAATGAATCTTACATTATGCAATACAGAGCATGAGCCCCCCGAGAAAACACTGTTCCTCCTGCCCGTTGCAATCTCTATAACTAGCACCCCAAAAGCATAAACATCTGCCATCTCAGTTAGTTGTCCACGAACAAGATATTCAGGAGCCATGTATCCCCTGCGACACAAGTTACTGTTTAGATGCATGCAAGAAAGAGAGTAAAGAATGAAATAGACCAAAAGGAAGCTCAGAACTATGTGAAACCAATTTGCTTACAATGTTCCTGCAATTCCAGTACTAATATGGGATTTATCAGAACCCACACATCGAGCAAGTCCAAAATCAGCAATCTTTGGAGTAAGCTTCTCATCGAGGAGAATGTTGCTGGTTTTTATGTCTCTGTGGACAATTTTTGTTCCTGAACCTCCATGAAGGTGCGAAAGCCCCTCAGCTGTTCCACAGATGATACTAAATCTTTCCTGCCAGCTTAGAATATGGATAGTGTTTTTAACTGCAAGAACATAAAGGAATTGTTGGTACTTCTACACGTTTCCTCAATTAAAATGTATTGAAGTCTTTAAGCCAATGACCACAATAGATTAAAATAAATTACACAGGGAATTCTATATGTTGCTATTGATAACAATAACTATACAACATAGAGTGCTTACCAAAAAGAATTTGATCAAGGCTCCTGTTAGGTACATACTCATAAACTAAAAGACTTTCAGGGCCTTCGATGCTGCAACCTAAAAGCCTTACGACATTCTTATGCTGAATTTCACTAATCAAATTCACTTCATTAAAGAACTGATCCGCCCATTGTCGTGTATTGAAGAACAATTTTTTAACTGCAACATCCCTCCCATCAGGGAGAGTCCCCCTGAATACAGAACCAGCTCCACCTTGGCCTAATTTCCTTGAGTTATCAAAAAAATTGGTTGCCTTCTCGAGTATTTCATACTTAAAATTTAGATTAGACATGTTTGAAGCAGCTCCAAGAGAATGCTGACCTATGGAGAAGAGAAGATTTATGAAAACACTGAGCAAAAAAATTGAGAGGACGTATTAGGACTAAGTTTGTGGCTAGAATTGTACCTTTTCTCATCTTTGACAATCTCTTATACCCTATAAATGCACCAACACAGGAAAGCAAAGCAAATCCGGTTAATCCTGCCACAATTGCTATTGTAATGTTGCTGAAGTCCTCTACATGAAGTTGAAAAAAACACCGAGTAATCAAACAACATTTCAACTATTTGTAAAATTTAAAACAGTGTTAACAACTAATTCTATGAACGAAAACATTTTCAACTGCCATGGCCGACACAATAAGCCATCAAACAAAATTTCAAACTTCAACTAAGCCACAATGACAAGATGGAACAAATCTAAAGCAATTCAAAATCTAGTGAAACATTAAAGATTGATCCAATTCATACCATGGTCTATCGAAAGAGTGGCATGACTAAAGAATCTCTCGTTAGAATACCTCACAAAGCAACCAGCTAATGTAGCTCTGCCTTCAGCCCCACTTTTACAGGTCTTCAACACGGAACTTGCCCTGTCAAAGCAATTGCTGCAACCTTCCACGTTCAACGTATCCCAACACTGTGCCAATGCATACACGGTTGCAAGTCCTCCTTCATCCTCTAAAATCGCAAACCCTGAATTTTTCTTTGCCTGATTCGTCAAATTCATAATCACTTCAGCAACCTTATTTTCAAACTGCTGACATAACGACTCATCATCCAGAAATCTCGAGGAACAGTCCACTTTATCAGTTTTAGCGTTAACAGATTCATTGAAAAAGTTATAGTTATCATAACGAAGAAAACATCCATCGAGGAAAATATGAGCCGAGTCAGCATAACGGCAGTGCATGACCTTTTCTCTTGAAGCAGCAAAACAAACTTCGCAGTCATGAGTGGATAGATCTCTGTAACATTGCGCCAGACTGTAGACAACCGGAGATGGAGATGTAATATAGGCGAATCCATAACGTTTTTCTTGAATTTCAAGGTGAAGACTATCCATTACTTTATTCAAATTCTGGTTGAAGCTGCTCCTGTTTGGGCCCCTTGCTGGCTGTCCGCAAAGAACAAGGCTTTCTGAGGGATGGTAGTTTGATAAAGAAGGAGAAACAAACATTGATAACGATAGGAATATTAAAACTACCAAGATGAAATATTTTGGCATCCGGATTGAAAATTGCATTGAATTCCAAACTCGATTGCTCTGTTTTATTTTCCTGTTTTCACTGCGTCCTGTTTCTTAATTGCAAGAAAACAGGACCAATGGATCTTTTTTTCATTCTATATATCTTTATGTTACTCTTCGTCTTCGTCTTCTTTTCTTCCTCCTCCTCCTCCCCCCCTCTCTCTTTGAACAGTAGAGGGGCTTAGAGAGGGAGAGAAGAATCAACTTCTACGGAGGCATGCAGTGGTTTTTTGAAAATAGTTTTCTGTTTCTTGAATGCATAACGGATCCAAACAAACACTTTTGCTAAGATTTGTGTTTTCAGAGGGATGGAGATGAAAAGGAATGGACGAAATGGACTTGGTTTCTGTTTTCTTAATTTAGAAGACTGCGATTACAATGAAACTCGCAAACCCATATGCCATATTGGGGATCACCGTTATAGAAGACAGAGATTTACTTTTTAACCCAGTGTTCATTATGATCTAAATTTAACTGCTGTTATTCCAGTTGACGAAGGACATTATTAGCCTATTACATGCTCAAACAAAATCATAAAAATGATATTTGGAATTCGAATAGGAAAATTGAATCACTTTCAACTATTATTTCATCACAGATTATGTATATCCATCGACTTTCTATGTTATCAAACAAGGTACTGGAAATTCGTTGATACTCTGGGTCAGTGTCTATTATATTTTTAAAATTTTTAAGGAAAAAAATATAATTTAACAAACAAAAAATACGAAGAAAAAGTTGATATGATACCAGAGCATCAATTCGTTTCAGCAGTGTTAAGGAGGGTTTTATGTGTTGTTGCTAATCCGAAGAAAATGCGTCAACAAGTATTAATTTTGCCATTGATAAGCAGTTATACTTAAATGGTCTCCCTTCTCTCTTTTGAGGACAATCAGTAGATGTTTTTTTTCAGGAAAATTTACGGAAATAACTAAAATTTTCCCCATTTTTTAAATTGATCGCACCTGAATTTTTTTTTAAAAAAATTTAACTAAAAACTCAATTTTTGAATGATTTTGTCCCTCATTTTCTTATTATAAAAGCCACCTAATTTTGATCAAATAACTTCTGTTCACTTCAAAACTCAAACATAATTTTTGATTGAAAATACTCCAAAGATCTCACTTTAACGATAAAAGATGGCACTTACAACGGCATTTTGTTCGACAACAGAAATTTTTCAAAAACCATTGCGCTATGTTCATTTTTATTGGAAAAAAAATACAAAATTTTGAATTATTTACTAAATTAATAGTTTAGTTTGATAGTAAAAAATGATAATATTAATTGTTTGAAGAAAAATACAGGACTGATATGTGGATACCTGTCAGCAAGAAACATGACGGGTGACCGGGTATCATCCCAGGCAATCTTCATTTCAGGTATACACCGACCTAGTCATCGTTAGACTCAGGGATTCCATTGTCCCAGGTAATCCTTGTCCCAAGCAACCTGTGCATAGAAGTCTCATTGTCTCAGGTATTTTTCGTGACAGGTAGTTCACCATCTCAGGCTCCAGGAAGACATGGACTTCTTCTCAGGTTTTTTTCTAGTTATCAACAACAAGCCTCAGGTATCCAATAGTGGGGGCCCTCAGACATCCTTCGCCCCAGGAATAAGGATAGCTTCTCAGGAGAAATCACCCTAGGCTAGGATTCCTTCCACAGTGGGCTTACAAATGACCCCTGACCTGGGCACTACCAGACACGTGCCCCCTATTAAAAAATGGGAATGAGTGCAGACAATAGGCCCATTATTGAGGTAATCGCCCACCATAAATGCGCCTGTCCCATCCTCTGATCATCTTCAGGTGATGGAACGGTGTCAGACCTGCAACCAGCAGACATGTCAGGAACATTAATGAAATTCGGCTGCACACTGTCCCATGATAGACATCATATCATTCATATTCTCCGATGTTTAGTCATTGTCAGGGGGACACTATATAAAGGCAGCTTCTTCAACGGAAAAAAGGATTTTTTTTAGCTTTTTGAGAACTTTTGGACACTTTTTCACACTGGGAGCCTTAAGAGATCTATCACCTTTATTTTTTCCTCTTCATTTTCATTGGGTAACTTCTATGTATTTTCTCTAATTTTTTATCATTTTCGTTTTCTCTTCTCTGTGTTTGCCGAAAACACATCCCCTTCCTTCATCATTTTTTCTGACTTAAGCATCAGAGTTTTTTCATCGAGGACCCCTCTCGGCGTCACTTCGAAGATATTACTATTTTACAGGTTTAGGAGATGAAGTTTTGCTTGGAATAACCGTGCTTTCAGCCAACCACCGATGAAAAAATCATCGTCCAATAGTAACCCCATCACTCTCACACCTCCCCAACTGTGTCATTTCACGTTGACCATGAGAAGGGTTCACTGACAATTCTTGCACCAACAGCTGGCGTCGTCTGTACGAATCAAATGAAAAGTCATTGAAGCACCGTTTATGGAGGAAGGAAGGAGGAAAGGCATTTTCCTGTAAGCTTTTAACTTAGAAAAAAGAGAACTTTGAGATGGCAGAAAGAAGGCAGGAGGATGAAGGTTTCAGTTCCAGTAAAGCACTGCTCATGGAGGAGGGAGAGCTCCCCTGACCAGGAAAGAGCCTTGGTCAGGAGCCAGACACATTGACAGATTCCTGGCTAGCAGGGCTGAAGCGTTGGAGAGGGAACTTCTGGAGGTCAAAAGGCAGATGGCCAAGGAACCCGTCTCCTTGGGAGAGTGGAGAACGCCGATTGCTTATGAAGACAGGTCAATTAGGCTCTCGAAGTGACTATGCAAAAAGACTTCGGGGATCTCGAGAGGTACTCGACTATGTGCCTGAGCAGAGATTGACAGCTGGGCAGAAAGGAAAGACTAAAGTGACAGAAAGGATGGAGGAATCTCATGCCCCTCAGAAAATTAACACCCCCTTCAAGATCTACGAAGGGCGTGATCACCGAAAAAGTAGAGGAGACAAAAAGTACAAAGGGGTAGATCAGTCAGA
>JAVXUL010000016.1:4715603-4730421 GCA_035590515.1 Trichilia minutiflora | reverse complement strand
CACAACTACACGGGATATAAAATAAACACCGACGTCCGAACTGGGTGACTAGGAAATGACAAATATACCCTTGGGGTAAGATACGGGTCGTTACAGAAGCTATAAATATCATTGTGTATTTGTTAAATATTTCACCAACTCAAGTAGTGTTAAATCGTATGCCATTTAAAGCTTAGAAGGTAGAAAGCCCACGGTGAATCATCTACGAATTTTTGGTTGTTTTGCATATGCACTACTTGACTTACATTATTCTCATAAGCTTGACAAAAAATCAGAAAAGTGCATATTTATCGGTTACTACTCTCAAGCTAAAGCTTTTCGATTGTTTAATCCTAAGAATGGCAAAGTACTTATTCAAAAAAACATAATATTCAATGAGAATTCCTATTAGAGCTGGGATACAAACGATGATGATGTATATATTTTATTAAAAGAAGAGCAACCTTCACAAGTTGAAGCAATAGATTCTTTACCCACGGTCATAGGAGTTGAAGATGCACCAGCTCAAAGTCTTGATAATTCAACTCCTGGTCACACAAACGATCATCCTGGTGGTTTAAGCTCCACATCACAATCCATCGAATCAGAAGATAATGGACCATTACGGTATAGATCACTCGTTGATATACATGAAACTTGTACATTTGTACTTTTTGGAGCCAAACCGACTAACTTTCATGAAGCAGCAACACAAGTAGAGTGACAACGGGCAATTGAAGAAGAACTTTCAGCAATAAGGAGGAATAATATATAGGAATTGGTTGAGCTACCAGCTGGTAAAAATGTCGTAAGACTAAAATGGGTCTTTAAGAGCAAGTATAATGTTGATGGGAGTTTGCAAAAATGTAAAACCCATTTGCCGGCAAAAGGGTACTCACAATAACGAGGCATAGATTTTGATGAGACCTACTCTCCAATTGCATAGTTTAAAATGGTACGAGTTTTCTTGGATCTTGCTGCTCAATTTCAATGGAAAGTATTTCAGTTAGATATAAAATCAGTTTTTCTTAACGGTGACTTAAATGAAGAAGTGTATGTATCTCAGCCCAATGGCTTTGTTATAGAAGAAGAAAGAGGAAAAAGTGTATCAGTAAAAAAAACTTTGTATGGGCTTAAATAAGCTTCATAGTTTGGTACAGCAAAATCAATACATATTTTATGGAAAATAAATTTGCAAAAAGTAAGAATGAACCCACGTTGTACATAAAAAAGGAGATGATGGCTTCTTGTTTATTTGTTTGTATGTGGATGATATTATATGCATGGGTTCATCTGACTCTTTGGTCTCTGAATTTAAAACAAATATGATGCAAATGTTTGAGATGACCAATTTAGGCTTGCTTTATTATTTTATTGGCCTTGAAGTGAAGCAAAGAGGTGATAGAATCTTCATTTCCCAAAAGAAGTATGCTACGGATCTACTCAAATGGTTTAATATGGTTCATAGCAACATGGTTTCTACTCCTATGAATGTCAATGAAAAACTAGTGGCTAATGATGGAACAGGGGCAATAGATGGTAATATTTATCATAGCTTGATAGGAAGATTAATTTATCTAACTCATACTCGTCCAAATTTATCTTTCTCTATAGGTTTGGTGTCACGGTTCATGCATTGCCCCATAAAACAACACTATAGAGCAGTAAAAAGAATTCTGAGGTATATAGCTAAAATTGTTGAGTTTGGGATATAGTATATAAAGGTTTCAAATTGGAAACTTTATGGTTACTCTAATAGTGATTGGGCAGCATCAATAGATGATATAAGAAATGTTTCTGAACATTTGTTTACTCTTGGGTTAGGTGCAATTACTTGGAGTTCAAAGAAGCGGGTCTTAACAATTTTATCATCTACTGAGGCTAAATATGTAGCAACGACATCTTCATCCTGTCAAGCAGTGTAGTTTAGAAAAATTTTAGCAAACTTATTTCATGAACAAAGGCAAGCGATAGAGATATATTGTGATAATCTTTCAGTTATAGCCTTGACAAGAAATCCTGTGTTTTATGGGAGATTAAAATATAGAGTCATAAAGTATCACTTTATTCGAGAGTTGGTTGATAAAAAGAAAGTGCAGTTGAAACCATATGGATCTAATGAGCAAGTTACAGATATTCTAACAAAAGCACTTCCTCAAACAAAACATTTTTATTTTATACAATGTCTTGGTGTGTGTAAGTTTGAATCACGGGAGAATGTTAGAATGATTCAAACTTAGAAATAAGTCTAAAGGAACGTTGGTGATTGTTAAGATATTGTTGCTAATCTTTCGTTATTTATCGAGTTTTTAGCTTAATTTACTTTTGTTGTTATTGTAAGCCTATAAAAGGCAAGAGTTCCTATTAATAAAATTATCTGAGACAGTTGTTTAAGTTTCAAATACTCTTTTACAACAACAAAATAGATTTCTTAAAATACCAAGGACCCTATTAGGAAGAATTAGTTCGATTGTTTTATTCAAAAATTTATATTGTTAATCCTCATATTAGACAAAGATAGATCGATAAGTTTAAAACTTCTGCGAGAGGCCATGTCTTTGATGTTGATAAAACTCTGTTAGAAAGATGTGTGGTAGAATCTGGTAAAGAGAAATACCACCCAAGGAACTTTAATGTGTTAAAGCCTGTAAAGTAGTTTTTAAGTACCCTAATACGGTGAAAGCAGATCTTAAATTTGTTCGCCTTAGATTGTATAAAAATCTATTGCATTTGATTGTGGTACACAACCTCTATATGAGATCGAGAAAATTTTATGAGATGTCTTTTAAAGACCTCTAGTGGATGAAATATATAATAGAAAGCTGCAGGCCTGATTTAGTAACTTAGATAATACATAGTATTATCAGAATGACTATTTTTAGAGCTCATTAACTGCATTATGACTATGTTGTAATTAGAATTATAGAATAAGAGTCTAGAACTTTATTAAAAGAAGTGCAAAATGTAAAGCCTCACCCCTCTACGATTCTTGGCAAGAGTACTTTCCATCATAGGCTAGCACATTAAGACTTCTACGGCAAGTGGATCTTTTAGGATCGATACCATCAGTGGTATAACTCTCAGTCTACTTCAACCACTGAGCCACCATCTTAGACTCCAGTAGCTACAGCTTCTGAACATTCATAGATATCACAAGTCAGGCAGCCATTCATACCATTTCTCCACCTTCTACTGCATCTGAGAAATTCACAATAGGTTTACTAAAGCAAATGACTAACCTAAAATCAACTACTCTTACTACAATTCATAGATTGAACAAACAGTTAGATAAAGCAAAACAGTTTATAGGTACAATTAAAGACATGGTTAGACATCGTCGGGAAGAATAAGAGAAAAATCTTATTGTCATAAACGCATCTATAAATAAGCTTACTATAATAATTTGAGGTATTTCTCGATTAGCTCCACAATAAGCTAGATCTCTTTTGTAATTCTAGTATCATTAGAAACCACCTTACTCTACTCTGGAAGCCAATACTTTTATAGCCGGAGTAGCACCATCTCCTACATCACAGTGCATAAACATTGATTCATTCCCATCGTCAAATTACAATGATTTTGTTGAGTTAAAACGAGCAGTAACTGAAAACATATGTACTCATCAGGCACGAGCAACGAAAAATAAGAACCAAATGAATGTGAGTACTAGCTCACGAAGATGACGTCAATAGATCTTTATGAACGATCTATGAATGATAGATTGTTTTTTGATGAATGAGATTTTAGGATGGATGATAGATGATAGTTTAATGTTTGAATGGTCCTTTTGGTTTGTTCATTAGTTTGATAGTTGGTTTGATGTTTGGATGATATTCTTAATGTTTGGATTCTATTTGGGGTGAATATTTGGATAATGACTATTTATGAATCGTAATTGAAGAATGATAGTTAGTATATGATTTATTTGGTTATATATGTTTTTGATGATTGGATATTATTCTTTTGATGCATGAATTTTTTATATAAATTTTTTCGGATTAATTAAGTATGTATTTACACTTTTGGGATAGTGATTAAATTCCCTCTTACTTTTATTCTTTTCTTTATTCCATGACAAAAAGAAGGAGAATTAAATATATTATTGCCATTAACTTAAGATGGAATAATAGTAATGTAAAATTATTTTAGATTAAATGATTAAAAGAGAGTTTCATTAAAAAATATCATTTTATTTATGTGTGTTTTGTCGGAATAAAGAAAATTGATGACTTAATATGTTTTTAATCATAGAATTTATAATTTAATTAAATAATCTTATTTATATTTTGAATAATTCAATTTAAATTATATATATATATATATATTTGAATACGATAAAAACTCCTACACCCAACCATTATCAAAACGTCCAGTCGAATATTGGATCAAAGTACTCTTTAAAGACGAGATCTTACAAATCACCTGATACTCATTCTAAACCACAAGATACGTGTACAAGAATTACACGCGATAATATCAAATACAAGATAAAACCCTTAACCTAATCACCCGATTCACAAAAAAAAATTTGAAAATCAAACTTAAGATCAACACTAACACTGTCCCACGAACCTACGATCAGACCACCCTTGGAGCTTTTTGAATTATATTTGATTCTTGTTTATAATTAAATTCTTGATTTGTTAAAATTGAACAATACTTTAATTTATTGATTAAACTATTAAGATTAACCAAATATGATTAAAAACACGTTTAAACACATTCTTTAAACATGTTTTATCGTACCTTTATTATTATTTTTTCTATCGAGAACTTCAATGAAACAAAATCATTGACGCTTTTGAAAGTTGAAAATGCCTTGCATAAAATTATAACAAACACATACATGTGCTACATCGATCTATAAAATAAACCAGAACTTACCATGCCAATAAACACATCTTCCTTGATTTTTATTATAGCGTCACGAAAAAAGTCCAGTGAAAGAATCACTCTGTTTTTCCATTTCAATGAGCTGGGCCTACTCGTAGCCCAAAAAGTCTGGGCCAAAATTGCTACTAGCCCAGGACGAAATTATACGTGCAATGAGACATGATTAAAACCTAAGACTAAGAAATGTGAAAGTCACACATTATCACATATTCGTTCATTACATATGTATAAGGTTTTTACAACATACGAAACTAATAGTACAGAGATATGAAGACAACTGAAACATAACGAACATTGCATTTCCATGCATCCTCAGCACGATGAAGCATTTGAGAATACACACACAAGTGCAACAAATCAATCTGATTCTCAGTCAGTCATGAAAATGGATCCATAGAGACTGTCCATGAGAGTTAATTGCATGTTCTCCGATGGTTTCCAATGGCGTTTCCTTTGATTTATAAACCAATTATTTATCTGCCTCTGGTCCAGTCCTGTTGATTCAGCCAGTGCAAGCTTGTCCTCTTCCTGCAAAAAATTATGCACAACTAACTAACATGACTACGTAATGAACATTAATTTCTTGCTCAAAAACCCTAATTCCAATTCCAAGAGATGAATAAATTAAATTTACAGTTGGGTATGGCCATTTGAAGTGAAGATTCCACCAGTCAAACAAGATTTGTCTTGCTTCCCTCGGTAGCTTTCCCTTTTTCCTTTTTTTAGAAAATTCATGCTTCAAGTCCCTGATATAACCACCATATTTACGTAAGAGTTTATCTTTGAGCTCACGCTCCACAGGGGGTGCTCGATAACACTCCGTGAATTCTGTCTCACCCCCACTTAATTCATCCTCAGATAATCCCACAGCTTCATCTGGTAACCAATTAATCGTAATTTGTTAACCCTTAACCAGGACTCATTTGGAAATATGTTTTTATCTTTCAAAAGTTGCAGAATAAAATAAATAATGAACACTATCCCATACGAATACAATTAAATAAATGTCATAATAATAATTTTCTTTTGCCAATGGAATATAAATATTCAAACGGTAATTATTCTACTTAAGAAACATGACTCCCTATAATCAGAATTTTAACACAAAGTAAATAGAGGTGGTGGTGGTAGGCTCATAATTTCCCATGTAAATCTCTGAACAGTGATACATAATAAATATTTGCTACTAATTGTCAACGCTAGTCCCACGTTGCCATCTACTAAACTGTTACATTTATTATATATGGGTCGGGCATTTTTCACCTTTTGAGTTAAACTTTACTAATTAAAATCCATTCATCTTGCATGATGGCAATGTCAACATACCAACTAAAATCCATTCATCTTGCATGAAGAGAGTATCAACATTCACCCCTCATCGCCATCATACTAAACAGTTATACTCTCTTCCATATAAGTTAATTTTTGGATCGAAAAACTAAAGCCCACTTAATCAAAATCATAAGATCATACAGATTCCTATCCACTAGATTTGCTACACCTTACTCGTTCGGGTTAGGTTTTGAATTGACTTCTACCCACTAAAGCTCACCTTATCAAAAATCATAAAATAAAAAAAAAAACTTTAAAAACAATAATACACTCAAAAACTTTTTCAAAAATCATAAGACGATTATGCAAGATCAGAAAAGAACTTATTTTAAATCAAAGAACTTGGCTATATCATATTGACACGGACGATTCATCAATCCCTAAATTTCATATCCACTGTGGTGCTTGTGCTCAAAATTTCTCTTAAGAAGCGTCGTTCCCCAAGCCACCCGCGAAACCAAAGTCGAAAAATAGGGAAGGGCCACAGAAATAGTATACAGTGCATTTAATTCTCTTTACAGTTGTTACGATTTCATTGTTACTAAGTCTCAATTTTTTTTTATTCTTTATAAATTCGAAATTATCCTTAAAAAAAGTTTCTAAATTATAACTTAAAAAATTATAAAAATTATAATGAAAAGTTGAAGAAAGGGTTTTAAAATATATTTTTAAACTATTGCACCGCTATGCCCTGAAAATTGTCTGCATCTGCCAGGTGAAAAAATGGCCCAAATGGGTGATGATTTGGATGTGATGGAAGAACACCGAGAAACATACTCCACAAGCAACCATTTTTATACAACATTGGGCAGGAGAGAGAGGGAAACGAAGTGACGGCACATAGAAAAAAAAAAAAAAAAACCTCCCTTAGCCCTTCTTGTGTCGTATCCTAGTCAATGGAACTTGCAGGTATAGGAGTACGGCCATTCTTGTTGATACCTGGAATTTACTGTTGTTTGAAAAAATCGAAAGAAAGAGGTAACCCGCAAGGCACGCACTACTTTCCATCTCCCAAAGCTCTGCCATCTAGCGTTGGAAATGAAAAAAGGTCACCTCTTCTGTTCTACTCTCCAGTTGGACAACACCATCCATCCATCACACTATTGAAATAGGTCTTAAGCAAATGCGGTCGGTCATATCACGTGGGAATCAGAATCTGATCGAATCGGAGATGGCTCGGTCATCAGCATTATTCCCAGGAAGAGTCATACCAAGAAGAGAAACCGAAAGTTGGTGGGAGAAAGAAAAACTCTAATCAGATTGGTTTTAATACTGTATAAACAAGAAACGAAGGAAGAGGATGGACAAGGAAACTTCAATATTCACTACGAGGGGGCAGTTGCAGCGTTAACAGCGGGACTCAGTTTAGGTTCAAGGTTTTATTATTAATTAATCAACTTGCATTCTTTTAAGTTTAAACCCAAATCCTATCCGTGATTTTTCATCCAAATAGGCTATGCAAAAATTAGGCTATGCTACATTTCGGAAATCATGATAAAATCCCACAAATACTATGCGCTTCAAATTACTTTTACAATCAGGAGCAATTTAAGTAACGCCAGAGGTGACCTAACCCAAGTGACTCCTCCCAGCAACAAAAAAAAAAGCCCAAACAAAGAAAATCCATCTTCTGTGTGCGATAGGTCGCACAAAATACAACACAGTATTAATATTGGTGTTTTGACCATCCTCGTATAAATTTGTTTGTTCCATGACTACAACCTTCTCTCCCTCTTTCTTTCTTTCTTCTTTTTTTCTTCTTTTTTTTCCAGATGTAAGCCTAGTGATATGGTTTACCTTCCGCATGATAGAGAAATAAACAAAACCCTAGGTAACTATCTCATCCTAATTTCTTACTTGATACAAAAGTTCAAATGAATCCATGTCTTAAACTCATGCAAGATAACAAAATTTTTGAACGACAAATGTAAAGCAAGACAGCTTGTACATAATGATGCAACACAAACAACAAAAACACTAGGAAAACCTCTACTTGTTGATTTGCAAGTATGAACTCTTCTTCAATAAAGAAACTACGCTTCACCCAATATGAAACCATATTAACAAAATATACTTTACCATACTATTTTTTCATATAATTCTAAGAAAACAGGAGTTCCAATGGTAACAAGGAACCAAAAACATCAAAAAAAATAATCACGCCATCAGCAGTAGTAAAATAATGCAACATGATACAGTAGATGAGAATCTTAACAAATTGAATGGAAAAAGCCCTCTAATTCACATGCATATATATCTTGGAATATGTGCCAAAGGAGTTCCACATTAATTTATATAGCACAGAGAGAACTTAAATATATAATAGACTAAGCCATAATTACTATTTCAACATAGCACTATGTAATGAGTATAACCACCTATACTGTCCAATATATATATAAATACTCAAAATTTTAACATGACACAAATTGCAAAACAACAATGAAGATGGACTAATGCGAAGCACTCAGAATGGTAAAGAAAGAAAGAAAGAAAGTAACTGCAGTCAACCATCCGTGATGCCTACACATCGATTATTAACAACCAGGTAACTCAACAATAGAAAAAAAAATCAAGCAATGACTATATATAGTAATGCATAAAAACTTCTATCAGAATACCTTTTGAATAACTTCAAAGTTTGCATAGCATGCCCTTCTTATTCTAGTGATACAAACATAAAATTAAAATTGACTATCTTGAGTTCTGATAAAGGGCTACATGTTCACAGAGAGTACTTACAAGGAACCAGAATCTTATAAACACTGGCAAAACAGGGGGTCAATGGGTTCTACTAGTCAAGCAAGATTAATCCATCAGAGAAATAACCTCCAAAATAGATATCTCATCTATGGACAATGTATCATTAACCATCACAAGAACGGCGATAAAAATGATGCCAAGGAAAATAAGTCTGCCACATTCAATGATGTTATATATATGTTTAAAAATTTAAGATTCCTTTAATAAAAAGTTGCACAAATATTAATTTATTCTCTACCAGTTGAAATATAATATACATAGAAGGAAACTTTGTAACCCTCCAAGGATCAATGTCATCTTGATTCAGAAACATCATCATGATTCATGAGTTGAGTAGAGAACCCAAACAATATTATTTAATCTTGTTATTTCAACAAAAAATTCAATTCCTAACCAGCTAAAGTTTATTACCTCCCATATAATTTAACAAACGACCCCATCTTACTTAAAAAGGTTTAAAGCTAGTTATGTCCAAGGTACCTATAATGTGACAAAATAAAATCCAAAGAATCTGCCCCAGCATTCATAACTGTAAAAGAAACAAAGCTCACCAATAGAAAATCTGCAAGATCAACTTGCCATATACCTTCACAAGGATGATTGCTTTTTAAACTCAAACTTTAGTTATCAGGCAGGACCAAAGCAAGCATAAAATTCACTAACTCTCCACATCCAAAGTTCTTACTTCCAAACCACATCCACAGCCTCGTGATTGTGCAACTATAAAGTAACAAATGAAAAAGCATCTTCCCTTGAAATGATAATAAAAATAGCTCAAGACCGTACTATATGCATAATATTGTCCCGCTGATAGTACAAAAGTTCGATAAAGTAACATTTTTGGTGACAAAGCCCATCTGTACTCATATCAATCACACAAATCTAATTATTATTTTATCAATCACACAACATCAAAGCATTAAAAGTGATCAATCAAAGGGTATTGAAAATGAAATCAATACCCTAAAACAAGTATATGCAATATTTTGAGAACCTAACTCATGTACTTGAGTCTGACATGATATCTTGTGCTACTTGCAAGACCCTACCAAGTATCTTATTTGTGGGGATGATGGGGATGATTGTGGAGAAATGAGATTTGCTTTCAATGCACGCTTACTAAATACATATAAACTGCCAGCGACAATTCTCTACGAGTCCCTTTCCATGTTAAAAGAAATATTTCGCAGACATTTGATACTTAAATAACAAAAAATACTGCAGCCCCAAGACCTTTCTTAATGAATTATTTTTAATTCCCATCCATGGCATGCACAGCAACTCATGGACCACTGGAGCTTGGAACTCTAGTTACACAAACCATAAACAATCATAGAACACTAGCATTGCAGATGTAACTTAAATAAAATATTTCTACAACAGTTTGTTAAAGAACAAATGAACTACCATAACAATCATGACTATACTTTCCAAAAATATGTAACATAAAAATTAACTAACCAGCATTCTCTAGACCTTGCCACAGAACAAGTACAAGGAAGTTTAATCACATGTTGCTATGGTTGTGAAATATAATCTTATGAAATTTTTTTATGAAAGCAACGAATGCCTCACCTTATTTCCTTATGTTGTTTTAGATATTTTTTATCTGTTTGCAACTGAAGAAAATAGAAGAAAGCAATGGTAAATGCTTACTTGAACATTTTGTTCTCTTTCCAACTATCCTCAAGCCAAATTAAAAGTATGATGCAGCATTAAGAAAACCAAGCATTCATTTGGTAGTTAATTTTAAGCCAACGTTTTGGCACACAAACAATGTTCTACCCAATATTAGACAACTAGAAGCTAGAGTAGCACCAATAATCATATAGAAACTTGACCCATTAAACTTGAAATTAAAGCATCCTCTAAACAATATTAACAATCGTATCCTTGTACCAACAACTTTGAAACTCAAAATTGGGATGTTTCAAAGCCATAGACTGCAATATTTTCCTTTTTCTTTTTTTTAAGATTATAGTAAGAAGTTTATAGTGTTCATAATAGAAGGAACAAAAACGAAAAATTTATTTCCATACGCTTCTCATCTATATCAAGAGTGTACATAAAGTCCATTCTATTGTGGGTCTGTGCTATGCCATAGTTGAAGCCTTAATCCCTGCAGTAAGGATAAATGCACCAATGGAAACTTGCACTATAAAAGCAATAACTAATCTTCCTGTGAGTTTTGCACTGCTAACGTGAGTTAGGGTTTCTCTAAAGTAAGCCTAATTATTTATTCCATATGAAATGAGGGCTTCTATGAACGGGATCATGTAGCTGTCTCGCACCTCATTAAAAAAAAAAAAAAAAAGAAAGAAGGCAACAACACATGGGAGAATAAAATCTACTGCTCAAAAATCAACAAATTATATTAAAGAATTCAAATTAATGCTGGGCATGGCATGTTAATATGATATAGTGATAGATAGAGAGAGACCAGAACCATAGCTTCTGGAAATACCGTTGCAGAGATTGCTGAGCTGCGTCTCCATCTTGTTCAAAAACGTCGAAGCTTCATCAAAGGACTTCGAGAGATCTGATTTGTACTTCCCCAATATATTGCAATAAGTTTCCTTCAAATATAAAAAAATAAACAAAAATTAGTCTGGAAAAAGAATTTGAAAGGCTAGAGTTTACAATTCCTTTGGGATAAAACAAAGTTAATGAAATAAAAATATGTAATTTGTATGGAAAATTCTTAATTAGGGCTTCTGTGTTTTGAATGTGAAACTGAGATTTTTATATAGAGAATCGTATGCGAAAGTTGTGATTAACGTTCGGGTCTACAGAAGAGGAAACTGAGATGATTAAAAGAGAAATACCATGAACTCGTCAAGCTCAGGATCGGCGACCCAGGAACTTGTAACGACGGTGGTTCTCTGATTAACATCACTTTCACGCCTGATTTCATCTAACAAATGAGCTATCTCCGGAGGCGCTCCTACCTGAAAATAAGGCAAAACTTTTACTAGACACAACAGAAAACGAAAATCAGAAATTAAAATTAAAAAAAAAATAGAACTATTATTAGTCCTACTATTTGAATTAAAAGGGAAAATATAGAAAGTATTGGAGAATAATATGAAACCGCGGGAAAATCTTTACTCTTAAGTTCTCAAACAGCCTATGTACAATATACAGTAAACTTAAAATTGAGAAATCATTACATATTTAGGTTAAATGAAACCTGAGGTCGTAGTTGCATATATTGTTAGAAATAACTGTCAATACACAAATTAAAGGACCTTTCTTCTACTCTCTCTCAAAACTGACGTGTGTACTCAACAGCTTTTACTTCTCTCAAAAGCACTTAGCGGGTAATTAACAACCCATGAATGACAAGAAATTATTTCGTTTCCTTTTTACACGCTGATGGTAAGCATTTTGTTCTCTTTTTATTGGAATGAGTTATAGGTGTAGTTTTCTCAGCAAACAAACAAATGGTTTACAAACCCATTTAGCTATAACAAAAAAGGTGAGCTGCGTAAATACCTTCTGGCAATCAATATACACTTCACGTAATTTAGGGTAAAGAGGATGAGAAGCAATTTTAGCTCTAATTGCACTGGAAACTTCTTCCTCAGAACCAGTTTTTTGAATCTCTGGCACCATTGAAGCAGCATCTGATATCCCAGATGATCCTGCAGAACCCAACTGCTCCGATCCGTAAACAGGATTCTTTTCACCAAAAGCCACAACGGGTGTCTGATAGTTAGGCCAAGGAACCATATTCTCTGCCGCCTGCTGCATAGAATAATCGACCGTAGAGTTGAAACCGTACAGTTCATCCATCATTAATGCTTCCGATGAAGAAGATCAGATGTCGAGAATTGTGTAGTTATACACCTAGAGAGAGAGAGAGAGAGAGAGAGAGAGAGAGGTTAGCCTATGCAACTACAAGTAGTATCTATTCTACAGTAGTAAAATCTTCTTTAAATGTGATGTGAAGCTGGAGAAAAATAAAATGATCAGACATGGAGAACTGTGGTGTTGTTGTTGTTGCTGTTGTCGTTGCGCTGTGTAACAGAGAAATAAGATTATTATGTAAAATAAATGAGCCGAGAGAAGCTAGAGTGTGTATTAATTACAGTGAGGGTTGTTTCTGGAGTGGCAGTAAGAGATATTGAAGTGTGATTTTTAGCGTACGAACAAAGAGAAGCTCAGAAGCACCTGGCCCTCGAAAGTTCTTTCCTTTCACCCTTTGAACAACAGTTATAATCTGCGGTTAACGTTCCCGTTTTAGTGAAGCGCGTTGACATCACCATCATGTGAAGGTGAAAGAGAAATAAAAACCATTCACATTCAGGAAAATATATATATATATATATATGATGATGATGATGTATCGTGTCAGTGAACCATCGGTCATTTCATCGACCCCTCTCCATTTGGAAAATAAAATAAAAGAGTGAGACCTTGCTCTTCGGTTATTTTCGTTTCTGTATTATTTTTTTGGAAAATAATTTAATTATTTGAAGGCAAGACTATATAAAAATATAATGCATATGAATTCACGCTATATCTTTTTTTCCCCGGTCATTCTTCTATTAAATTCTCTATCTTTTAGTTAGCACCTAGCAAATTTTCGTTGTATTTTATATAAGTTGCGAACTGTTAAAAATAAATTAGATCTAATAGAAAAAAGGTCACAAATTTGAACAAAAGAATTGAAAAATATGGAAGAATTTTGTAATATACATACCTTTGTTTGTTATTATATTAAATAAAATAATATTAAAAATACAAATTACCCATATAAATTTTTTCTATACTTGAAATGGTAATATATTTATATGTTATTTAGTGAGAGGACGTGTGGGATAGATATCTCGTGTCTGTTAGTTTTGTATATGATTTTTGATATATGTAATTTAATAAAATATTAAAAATAAAATATTTAAATTTTATTAATTTTATTTTTACACCGTATGAATAATTTTTAAATAAATTAAATATCATATAAAATAATATATTTAATTTTTTATTAAATTAAATACCGTGTATATATATAGATATAGTCATATAGATATAGATATAGATATATTATAAATATTAAATATCATTAAATACTTTTATGATATGTAAATAAAAATAGTTTATATAAAAATTTATATTTTTAATATTATTATATCTAATAACTTGTGTATTAATATTGTCAAATTTTTTCTAAAAAAGAAAAATTATAAAAGTATTAGAACCGAACCGAACCTTCACCGATGTTATTAATATTACATATATTATATTTTTATGGTATGTAAATAAAAATTCTTTGTATAAAAATTCATATTTATATTATTATTGTATCTAATATAGCTTGCCTTTAAAATGGGTATGTAAAAATTCATTTTTTTTTTCTCGAAAAAAAAATTTTCATCCTAAGTTTTAGATTGAACCGAACTGAAATAGAGATAACAAATAGGACGGGTCCGATCTATGAATAGTAAAAATCCGATACAGTTCAGCCTGTTAAAAAGACCGTGTTAGGTCGAGAGATTAGGCTCGTGGGCCGGACTCGGCACGAGTATGTGGAGGACCCGACCTGGTTCGATTATTAAAATAATAATAAAATATTATTAAAATAATAATAATATATTATTAAATTAATATTTTGATCCATGAGCACCGTACGGTACACGGCACGGTCCTTTTGGGCCGTGCTTTATGGGCCATACCGAACCTTCAATTTTTTTATCGGGCCCAACTCGATCCGGCACGTTAGCCTATGAGGACCTTATTTTCATGGGCCGTGCCGTGCCGACCTGGCCCGTTTGCCACCTCTAAAGTGAAAAGTTTTAAAACTAAATCTGTCCTGAAAATTAAAAAAGAAGAAGAAGAGTTGGCCGAACCA
>JAVXUL010000016.1:4699350-4715503 GCA_035590515.1 Trichilia minutiflora | reverse complement strand
TGTTCCAGTCCATAAATGCCCCCCCCGGCTCGAGAAAAGGTCATTTCTTCCCTGATAATGTTTTGACATGTGGCACGCTCTCAACCCAGTATTTAAAACCTTTCCAGCATAAAAGGCGTCACCATTCCAGAGACAGCTATTGACAGGTGTGACGTAACTTTTGATGGGCTGCATTTAATAAGACGGAACGGAGACCCAGGAAAGACACGTCATCAATAGGCTAACGGCTCCGTTAGAAGAAAGAGAAAGAATCTCAATGACCGGAAAGCTTCTACACCACACCAACCATCTCAGTGGTTGACCACTCTACTAAGTCAACCATGATCACCTGAGCCAAGCGATCTCTCCTAGGACAGATCATCGCAGGCATTATTTTCTGGAGTGAGCCCTAAAGATCTCGTACCAGAAACTGGGGGACTAGATGTTTGAAAAAAAAATACAAGACTGACACGTGGATACCCATCAGTAAGACACACGGTGGCTGACCAGGTTCATCCCAGGCAATCCTCATTTCAGGTATACACCGGCCCAGTCATCGCTAGACTCAGGGATTCCATCGTCCCATGTACACCTGTTCCTAGGAGTCTCATTGTCTTAGGCATCCTTCGCCACAGGTAGTTCACCGCCTCAGGCCCTAAGAAGATAGGGACTTCTTCTCAGGATTTTTTTCCAGTTATCAACAACACGTCTTAGGTATGCAACAATGAGGGCCCTCAGACATCCTCCGCCCTAGGAATCAGGATAGCTTCTCAGGAGATATCACCCCAGGCCAGGATTCTTTCCACAGTCGACTTACAAATAACCCCTAACCTGGGTACCAGTGGACATGTGCTCCCTAGTCAAAAATGGGAATGAGTGCGGACAGTAAACCCATTATTGAGGTAGCCGTCCACCATAAATGCGCCAGTCCCATCCTTTGATCATCTTCAAGTGATGGAATGATGTCAGGCCTGCAACCAGCAAACATGTCAGCAATATTAATGAAATTCGACTGCACACTGTCTCATGACAGACATCACATCATTTCTATTCTTCGATGCCTAGTCACTGTCAGGGGGCACTATATAAAGACAGCTTCTTCAACAGAAAAGGGATTTTTTTTTTGGCTTTTTGAGGACTTTTGGACACTTTTGCACACTGGGAGCCTTAAGAGATCTATCACCTTTATTTTCTCCTCTTCATCTCTGTTGGATAATTTCTGTGTATTTTCTCTCATTTTTTACCATTTTCGTTTTCTCTTCTCTGTGTTTGCCGGAAACACATCGCCTTCCTTCATCATTTTTTTGACTTAAACATTAGAGTTTTTTCGTCGAGGATCCATCCCGATGTCATTCCGAAAGTGTTACTATTTTACAAGTTTAGGAGGTGAGTCTTATTCGGAACAATCCCACTTTCAGCCAACCTCCGCTGAAAAAATCATCGTTCGACAGCAATCTCATCACTCCCATACCTCATCAACTGAGTCATTGTACGTTGATCATGAGGAGAGTCCATGGATAATTCTTGCACCAATATTAATTGATAATAGGAATTTTTTTATCAAAAAATAATTCATCGAAAAGGTTTTTACATTTCCAAGCAATGATCTTGATTAAATATAGTATTTCTGTTTTAATTGAATGTAATATTTCTATTTTACTCAAAACTGTATTTTTTAATTCGAAAATTATATTTTCTAAAGCACTTTTAAGTGTACAAATCGAAAGTTGTATTCTAGATGATATTAATAAAATTTTATTTTAGTGTTTATTACCTAATTTAATTCTTAAATTAATTTAAAATGTAATGTCTTATCCTTTAAATAATTATAAAATTTTAAATTAATAGATAAAAGTTAAAATAAAATTTTTATTAACATTATCTAGAAAATACAACTTTTAAATAAAAAATAACATGTTATAACGTAATTTTTTGTATGCTTTTGAAGATTTTAGAAAATGAAATTTTCGAGTAAAATAAAATATTACATTCAATCAAAGTAAAAATACTACTTTTAATTAAGATCATGATCGAAAGCGTCAAAACCTTTTTGATAAATAATTTTAAGATCAAAAATTTATTTATTATTAATTAATATTATCATTTTTTATATATTTAAATCTAATTCTAATATTAAAACTACAATTTATATATTAATTTCGTAAAAAATTCAAAATTTTATACAAGAAAATTTGCTTTCAAATAAAAGGGAACAAAATTCCACAAAATTTCTATCATCAAATTGCTGTAAATACAATGTTTCACCATTAAAAACAAGATTTTAAAGTATGTTAGATCAAAAAATACGTTTAAATTTTGAAGTAAATAAAAGTTGTTTGACCGAAAATGAGGTGAATTTTATAGGTAAGTTACTTAGGTAAAATTATCCAATAATTGAGTTTTTTGCTAGGTTTAAAAAGATTTTTTTCCAATATAGTCAATTTGAAAAATAAGATAAAAAAATATCATTATGCCTGTAATATATTTTTTTAAATATCAGTACATGTGTGATCATGCCTTTATTAACCCAATGAGAACTTCAATGAAATAAAAACATTGATGCTTTTGAAGGTTTCAATTGTACAAAATTATGACAAACACATATATTTACTACATCAATCAATAAAATAATCAACCAAAATTTACCATGTCAATGAACACGATGATGATTTTTCTTGGTTTTTGATATTGCATCCTTAAAGAAGCTCAATGAAGAAAAACCAAAGAATACAGAATGGTTTTTCAATTCTCTGAGCTAGGCTCGGCCCCCCCATGGCCTAAAAAGTCTGGGCCAAAATTGTTACTAGCCCAATATCAATTTTTACATGCAATGAGACATAAATATAACCTAAGAAATGCCAGATTCATGATTATCAAATATTCGTTCAATATATACATACTTTTCAAAACATAGTAAATTAATATAGCACCAAGGTGTGAAATAACTGAAACATAACAAGAACTGCATTTGCATGCATCATCAGCACGATGTAGCATTTAAGAACATACACAAGTGCCACAAAATCATCATCTGATTCTCAGTCATTCATGAATATAGGTCCATAGAGACTGTCCATGAGAGTCAATTGCATGTTCTTCGATGGCTTCCAATGGCGTTTCCTTTGATTTATAAACCAATTATTAATCTGTCTCTGGTTCAGTCCTGATGATTCAGCTAGTGCAAGCTTGTCTGCTTCCTGCAATGAATTAATGCACAACTCAAAAACATAACCGAGGAATGTACATTAATTTCTTG
Organism: Trichilia minutiflora; assembly: GCA_035590515.1. Classification (NCBI taxonomy): domain Eukaryota; kingdom Viridiplantae; phylum Streptophyta; class Magnoliopsida; order Sapindales; family Meliaceae; genus Trichilia; species Trichilia minutiflora. The sequence continues at coordinate 4,712,268 of JAVXUL010000016.1, read as the reverse complement.
CTCAGAAACCCTAATTCCACATGTATAAATTAAATTTACCGTCGGGTATGGCCAGTGGAAGTGAAGATTCCACCAATCAAACAAGATTTGTTTTGCTTCCCTCGGTAGCTTTCCCTTTTTCTTATTTTTAGAAAATGCATGCTTCAAGCCACTAACATAACCACCATATTTACACAAGAGTTTGTTTTTGAGCTCAAGCTCCACAGGGGGTGCTCGATAACACTTCATGAATTCGGTCTCACCCCCACTTAAGTCATCCTCAGATGATCCCACAGCTTCATCTGGTAACCAATTAATATAAATTTGTTAACAGGAAGCAAAAACCCCTGACCAGGATTCATATGGAAACATATCTTTGTCTTTCAAACCTTGCAGAATTTAAAAAAAAAAAAATGGGCATGCCATAGGCCAGACAAGCACATTTGAGGCTATGCATAAATGTCGTTATAATTCTTCTTCGATTGCCAGTAGAATATGAAGATTTAAATTCTAATTATTCTACTTAAGAAACACGATTCTCGGAATTTTAACACAAGTAAATAAGGTGGTGGCGTAGGCTCATAATTTCCTATGTAAACCTTTGGACACCGCTATATAATAAGTGTTGGCATTTAATTTTCAATAAAATAGATCATAACAAAAAACATAACTTTAAAAATAATAGTGGCCAAGCAAACACTTTATCAAAAATCATAAGATCATGCAAAAATGAACTCTGACTCTGAGTTGAAAGGACTTTGCTATGTTACATTGACACGGACGATTCACCTATCCCCACATTTCATATCCACCGTACCCAAAATCTCTCAAGAAGCGTTGTTCCCAAAACCACCCGGAAGAGCTAACACGTCAATAAAGAAAAGGGCACGTTTACAGCCTACAATGCATTTAAATTCCTTTTACAGTGTTCCAATTTCATTGTTATAACTTATAAGTCTCAATTTCTTTTATCCTTTTATAAGTAAAAAGTTCAAAATTACTACAAAAAAAAAAGTTTAAAAGAATACAAGAATGGGTGAGAAATTATAAGAAAATGTTTAAAAAACATTTTTAAAACATATTGTTAAAAACGTGGCACCGCTGCATGCACCCCATCAGAATTAAGTCTGCATCTGTCGACTGACGAAGAAGTGTATGTGATGGAAGTACAACAAGAAACAACTACCATAGGCAATCAATTTTATACTCTGTTTAGAACAAAGCGTGGGAGAGAGGAAGAGACAAGGGAAAGGGGGTGGCGGCAGAGAGAGAAAAAAAAAAGGAAAGAAATTCTGTTAGCTGTCTCTGTGTCGTATCGAAGTCAGAAGTACAGTAAGTGTAGGTATCCATATAGGAGTACGGCCATCATATCTCACTTACTCCTGCTGACGTAAATAAAGAAAGAGAAAAAAAAAAAAAAAAACCTCAAGGCATGCACTACATTCTTCTCCCAAAGCTCTGCTATCAAACGTTGGAAATGAAAAAAGGTCGTCCATACCGACATGACAAACGACACCATGTTGAAGAAAAATACAGTCACATCACGTGCTCAACAGACTCTCATCGCGTTGGAAATGACTCGGCTCTCACCAAATCAGCACTACTCCGAAGCGTGCATACCAAGACAAGAAACCGAAAGTTGGCGGGGTAAAGAAACTCGCGTCAGACCGGTTTTAATACTGTCTAAAGAGGTAACGGAGGAAGAGGATGGAACAGTCAACTTCGTTATTCAACCTCAGGTGGCAGCCGCAGCATTAACTACGGGAGTCTATATAGGCTCAGGGTTTTGTTATTAATTAATTAATCAAATTGCTTACCGAAAGCATTGTTTTAAGCTTTAACCCCACATCCTGTCGGTGCTTTTCTCCCAAGTTGGCATCCATAAAAGTATTTTCTTCTCATTTTCTTATTACAGTTATATAATAGATTAGGGGAAGTACCGTGAAAAATATGCGCGGCCCCGGTGTCGAGAATCTATGTGGCTACATTTCCTAAATTATGTTAAAATCCAACGAATAGCTTGTGCTTGAAATTATTTTTACAAATATAAAGAAACAAACAAAACCCTAGCTATTTCAACTTAGTTCTTGATTGTAAATTAAACTCGTGCAAGATTAAAAAATTATATATATATTTAAACGACAAATGCAAAGCAAGACAACTTGCAAAATAATGATGCAAGAAAAACAACACAAGCTCAAGGAAAATCGCCATATTAATCTGCAACTATAGTCTTCAATAAAGAAACTATGCTTCACCAAATATGAAGCCACATTTTCAAAATATAATTACCATTTTCCCATTCATTTGATTCCAAGAAAACAGGTGTGACAATGGTGTAACAAGGAACCAAAAAACATCAAATAAAAACAATCATGCGGTCAATAGTAGATAAACAATACAACATGATGCAGTGGATGAGAATCTCAACAAATTGAACGGAAAGAGTCTTCTAATTCACATGCATTCTACGTCTTAGAGCATGTGCAAAATGAGCTCCGTATTAAACTATATAGCACTGCAGAGAGAGAATTTAAATGTCATAGACTAAGCCATAATCACAACATTCAATATTGCACCGTGCAATAATATAATAACCATGTCGTTATATATATATATATATATATATATATGTGTGTGCGCGCTCAAAATTTTAACGTGACACAAATTGTAAAACAATGAAGATGGAAATAAAGTTAAAAACTTGAAAAGGTAAATAATTAAAGAGTCGGCCACTCCAGTCAACTATCAGATACGCCTACACATGGATTATTAACCAGCAGGTAACTCTTAACACTGGGAAAACATCAAGCAATAACTATATAGTCATGAATAAAAATCTATTTATCAGATCAAAACACCAGGTCAAATACATTTCGAATCATTTCAAAATTTGCACAGCAGGCACTTCTTATTCTAGTGATACAGACATATGACAAAATTTGACTACCAAGAGTTCTGCTACAAAAGGCTGCATGTTCACAACGAATACTTACAAGGAACCAGAATCTTATAAACACTGGCAGAGCAAAGGGTCATGGGCTACCAGTCGAACAAGATTAATCCATCAAAGAAACAATCTCCCACAAAAATATTCCCATCTACTGACAATGTAGCATTATCCAACACAAGAATGGCAATAAGAAGATACCAAGCAAAAGAAGCATACCACATTCAATGGTCTTATATGCTGAAAAACCTAACAGATTTCTTTAATAAAATGTTACACAAATATTTATTTGTTCTCTACCAGTTGAAATATAATATATATACAAGGAAACTTCATAACCGTTAAAGGATCAGGTATATTCCGGTTTCAGAAACAACATCATGATTCATGAGTCTAGTAGAGAGCCCAAGGGATATTATTTAATCCTATTGTTTCAACATAAAACTCAATTACTAACCGGCTAAAGTTTATTACCGCCCATATAATTTAACACAAAATCTTATATAAATTAAAAATGTTTGAGAGGCAGCTATGTCCAAAGGAACCATAATGTGGCAAAATAAAATCCAAACAATCTGCTCCAGCATGCATAACTGAAAAAGATTTAAAGCTCGCCAATAGAAAACCTGCAGGTCTAACTTGCCATATGCCTTCATGAGGATGATCATCTTTTAACTAAAACTTAGGTTATCAGGCAGGACCAAAGCAAGCATAAAATTCACTAGCTTTGCACATCCAAAGTTCTTACTTCCAAACCACATCCACAACCGCTTGCTTGTGCAACTACAAAGTAACAAAAAAAAAGCATCTACCCCATGAATTGATACTAAAAATAGCGCAAGATCGTACTATATGCGTAATATTGTACAGACGAAGGTACAAAAGTCTAATTAAAGTAACATATTTGGAGAAAAAGCCCCTCTCTACTCATGTCAAAGCCTATAAATCTAACTATTATTATATTAATCACACGACCTCAAAGCTTTAAAAGGGATCGAAAACCAAAAGGTATCAACAATGAAATCAATACCCTAAGACAAGCATATGCAATATTTTGGGAACCTAACTCATCGTACTTGAGTCTGACACGATGACATCTTGTGCTAGTAGCAAGATCCTATCAGGTATCTTATTTGTGGGGATGATGTGGATGATTGTGGAGAAATGGGATTTGCTTTCAGTACACGCTTATAAAATACATATGAACTGCCAGTGACAATTCCTTACGAGTCCCTTTTCATATTAAAAGAAACATTCACAAGACATCCAATACTTAAATAACAAAAATACCCAATCTCAAGGCCCTTCTTGATGAATTGTTTTTAATTCCTGCCCATGGCATGCACAGCAGCTCATGGTCCGCTGAAACTTGGAACTCTAATGATAGAAACCATAAATAATCATAGAGCACTAGAATTGCATATGTAACATAAATAAAATATAACTACAACAGTTTCTTAAAGAACAAATGAACTACCATAAAAATCATGAATATACTTACCAAAAATATGTAACATAAAAATTAATTACCCAGCATTCTCTATACCTTGCTGCACAGCAAGTACAGGGAAGTTTAATCACATATCTGTTCATTGCAACATAATCTTTTGAAATTTTTTATAAGCAAAGAATGCCTCAACTTGTTTGCTTATTTAGTTTTGGGTATTTTTTCTATTTTCCAATGGGAGATAATAGATGACAGCAATAGCAAATGCTTATTTGAATATTTTCCGTCACTTTCCAAACTATCCAAAAAATAAATGGATGCGTGTGATCACAAAACCAAGCCTACTTTAGCGTATTTCTGTTCTTCAATATCATACACCATTTAAAGAAAAACCGCGTTCATTTTAAGCTCACATTTTGGCACACAGACAATGTTCTATCCTATATTAGACAACTAGAAGCAATAGTAGCACCAATTGTCATATAGAAACTTGACCCATCAAACTTGAAACTAGAGCATGTCCATAAACAACACAAACGCTAGTATCCTTGTACCACCAACTTTGACACCCAAACTTGGAGATGTTTCAAAGCACTAGACTGCAATGTTTTCATATTCTTTTAAAGATCAGAGTGAAAAGTTTATAGAGTTCATAAAATAAGCAAGGAGGGAAAAGGAATTTTTTTTTCAATATGCTCTCATCTGTCACAAGATTAAGTCCATTCTATTGTGGGTCTGTGCTATCCCATATTTGAAACCTTAATCCCCGCAGTAACGATAAATGCTCCAATGGAAACTTGCACCATAAAAGCAATAACTAATCTTGTGAGTTTGAGCTGCTAACGTGCGTTAGGGTTTCTCTAACGCGCGCCTAATTTTATTTCTTTTTTCACATGAAAAGGGGCATTCCATTAAGAAAATAAGAAAGAAGGCAAAAACACACATAAGGAAAATAAAATCTATTGCACAAAAACCAACAAATTAAAGAATCGAATTAATGCAGAGCATGGCATGTTAATAACTTAAATATTATATAGTGATAGGGAGAGAGAGAGACCAGAACCATGGCTTCTGGAAATACCATTGCAGAGATTGCTGAGCTGTCTCTCCATGCTGTTCAGAAACGTCGATGCTTCATCAAAGGGCTTAGAGAGATCTGATTTGTACTGTCCCAATATATGGCAATAAGTTTCCTTCAAAATATAAAACAAATCAAACCAAAATTAGTCAATAGAAAGAATTTGAAAGACGAGAGTTTACAATATAAAACAAAGTTAATGAAATAGAAAATATGTTGTAGTTTGTATGGGAAAATCTTAATTAGGGTTTCTGAGTTTTGAATGTGAAACCGAGATTTTTAGAGAGAGAATCGTATGGAAAAGTTGTGATTAGGGTTCGGGTGTACAGAAGAGGAAACTGAGTTTAATAAATAGAGAGACCATGAACTCGTCAAGCTCGGGATCGGCGCCCCAGGAACTTGAAACGACGGTGGTTCTCTTGTTAACATCACTTTCACGCCTGATTTCATCTAATAAATGAGCTATCTCCGGAGGCGCTCCTACCTGAAAATAAGCACAGCAAAACTTTTACTAGACACAACAGAAACGAAAATTCGAAATTAAAATTAACCAAAAAAAATAGAACTATTATTAGTCATACTATTTGAATTAAAAGGGAAAGTATAGAAAGTATTAAAGAAGAATTAGAAACCGCGGGAAATCTTTACCCTTTTAGTGCTCACATGTACAGTACACTGTGAGCTTACAATTGTGAAATCATTACATTTTTAGGTTAAACGGATCTAAATATCATATTTTAGTAGATGTATCTGTTATAATAACTGTCAGGACGCAAATCTAAAGGACCTTTCTTCTTCTCTTTCAACTAACGTGTGTACTCAACAGCTTTTACTTCGCTCAAAAGCACTTAAAAACCCATGAATGACAATAATTTACACGCTAAAGGCAAGCATTTTTTCTCTTTTTATTCAAATGAGTTATAGGTATGGTTTTCTCAGCAACCAAACAAATGGTTTACCAACCGGCTCAGCCAGAAAATAAAAAAAAAAAGAAATTTAGTGGGCCGCTTAAATACCTTTTGGCAATCAATATAGGCTTCAAGTACTTTATGATAAAGAAGATGAGAAGCAATTTTAGCTCTAATTGCACCGGAAACTTCTTCCTCAGAACCACTAATTTGAATCTCAGGCACCATTGAAGCAGCATCCGATATCCCAGATGAACCTGCAGAACCCAACCGCTCCGATCCATAAACAGGATTCTTGTTACCAAAAGCCACAACGGGTGTCTGATAGTTAGGCCAAGGAACCATATTCTCTGCCGACTGCTGCATAGAACAATTGACTGTAGAGTTGAGAACGTACAGTTCATCCATCATTAACACTTCCGATGAAGAAGATCAGGTGTCGAGATTTCCGTAGTTAATCAACACCGAAAGACCTAAAGAGAGAGAGAGAGAGAGAGAGAGAGAGAGACGGCGGTTAGAACTTAGAAGACTACGCAACTATAAGTAATATATATACTACAGTAGCAAATCTTCTTTAGGTGCGATATGAAGCTGGAGAAAAAAAAAATGATCAGACATGGAGAACTATGTTGTTTTTATGTACCAAAGGAATATGATTATGTAAATAAATGAGCTGAGAGAAGAGTGTGTGTATTAATTACAGTAAGGGTTGTTTAGCGGAGATGGAGTGGCAGTAAGAGATATTGGCGAGTGTAATTTTTAGCGTACGAAGAAGGAGAAGCTCAGAAGCACCTGGATCCGGGACCCCTGAAAGGTCTTTCTTTTCACTCTCTAAACTACAGCTATAATCTACTCTTAGAGTCTAGACCTTCAGGTTTTGGTGAAGCGCGTTGGAATCACCTGCCTGTGAAGGCGAAAGAGAAATCAAAACCATTCCTAGGAAAATGCAATATTGTGCTGATGCATCGTGTCAACAATAACCATCGGTCATTTCATCGACCTCTCGCTCGCTTTTGGAAAGCAATAAAAACGTGAGACCCAGCTGCTCATCAGTTTAAGTTTCGTTTCTCTATTATTTTTTGGAAAATAATATTATTTTCGTTTGAAGGCAAGACAACAATGCATAAAATAAACGACACGCCTGACAAACGAATCGACAGTTAGATTTATTTACCACCGTGTAGATCAATTAAAATTTAAATAAAACTAATTTAAAATCTGATTAATTTTTTTAAATTAAAAAAAATCTTATAAAAAAATAAGGATTTAAAAGTTTAATATAAAATTATTTGATAAATATTTTATAAAAAAATTATTATTTTTTATAAATAAATTATTTAATAAAATAATTTAAATAAATTTTATTTTTAATTAAAATATAAAAATAACTTAAAAAATTTATAATATTATAAAAAATTTAAATTAAAAAAAATAAGAATTTTTTTTTATAATTTTTTTTGTAGAATTTATTTGCATTTATTTTTTTAAAAAACTTATTAAAATTTATATTTGACCAAACTTCTCTCCATAAGAAAAAAATAAACTAAAAAAATACGATTAAACAAATATTTAGTTTAATTTATTTGATTTACAGGCGAATTAATTCGTTCAGTTAAAAATATTATATCTAAATTTTTTTATCAAATTAAATATCATAAAATTAATTTATATTCTATTTAAATTATGAATTTATTATTAATATTAATTTATTATATTTATTAATAATTTTTATTTTTATTTCATATTTTTTAATTTTAAAATTCTTAAAATTGATCTACGAATTATATTAGACTTAACAAAATACTAATTGGTATAATAAATAAATCTATTTTTTTTATATATATAAAAAATCCTAATCTATCAAATTAAAGATAGACATAAGGTGAATTAGTATACCGTTATATTCGGAGCGAGGATTAAAATAAAATTCATAATTTGATTCCCTTATCATTTCAACTAATAATACTAATGAGATTTGACTCTAAAATCCTTAAAAATTTAACTCCATATCACCAAACTATAATAAATAAATTGATGATACTTAATTCGCTTTAAATTGACTCACAACAAGATGAGCCAACCTGTTTGATTGACCTGTATAATATACGCTACATTTGTTTAGCTTTTTCTATTATTATCTCTGCTTCTTTTAGTTTGCAATTATTGGCAATTTTAGTATATTACTATTTGTCAATGATATATTAATGTATTATTTATTATAATTTTAAATTTTAAAACATCTAAACTTAAAATCAGATTTTAAAATTTATATTTTAAATTTTAAGTTCATATTAAATAGTATATTCACATATCAATTTATTAACATACAATAATTAATCTCCATTCTCCAATATTAGTTGTACTTTATATAAATTGAGAATTGTAAATAATAAGTTGGAAATTATTGATCAAACCTATAAATCATTTCCAATAAAATGAGAATTTGGTCATTTTAAACAGGGGTAGACAAATTTTAGTCAAATCTAATCCAATTTAATTTAATTCATTAATTTATATAATTTAAATTAATTAAAAAAATTTATGAATTCATTTACTAATTAAAAGTTTACAATCCATCAATTCACCAATTAAATTGTAAATTAAATTAAAATCAATATGCCAATACATATCAAATATATTCACATAAATAAAAATAGATGTTATTTTCTCACATGAATTTAATTTTTTAATTCTATTTTTAATTGAATTTTCTATTTTTGTCAAGATTTATAAAAAAACAAAAACAAAAAATAGCTAAATAATAATTTTAGCAATGAAAAGTTCAATAATAAGAAATGATGCAATTATTTCAATATAAGGAACATTGAATATATTATAAATTAACTCATTTATTTATATGATAAATTATCTTTTTATTCCTTTTGATCATATTTTTTTAAAAACAAATTTATCATTTTAAACTATTTTTTACATTCTTTTCTCGTCACAAAATTTATAGTAAAAGTATTTTTTAAAAATATATAAAAATTATGATGTATATTATTTATTTACTTACTTATTATTATTTTACTTTGTCACTGAATAAATTTATTTATTTATTATATTACTCACCTATATCATTTTTTTTTAAATTTAAAATTATATAATAACATTATTTAATATATTTCAATACATATTTGGATTTAAATTTGATCCAATTTAAATTGAATATATATTTGAACTTAAATTTAAAATTCAAACTTAAAACCCAAAAGCAATCTAATTTGATCTACAGTTAATTTAGATTGAATTATAATATACTTATAAATTGAATTAAATTTTCTTAAATATAATTCACAGTATATAAGTTAGAATTTTAATTCAATTAAATCCAATCCCAAATGCGGAATCCTAATTTTAGGAACAGAACAGATACTCAAGACACGTCCCTTTCTTCGCGGACAATAATTCCTTATGGATTCTGAAATGGCAATTGAGGTGAATATTATTCAGTGCATTGCCCATTTTTTAAAGCTTCCTAGTCTGATCGTATTGGATGATGATTATCTGCTGGATTACACTTTTCATTAAAGACTATAAAGAGATTATCATCAGGCACAACGAGTCTTAGGATCATTGAATCAACTTTCCAAAGTGTGGAATCAAATTGGAATTTATTTATTCCTTTCGATTTAAAGTTCTCTTTAGTTTTTTAAGGTGAAATCTTATTTAAAGTTATCTTGGATTTTAGGGATTTGTTTTGATTCTTCGTTTTTAATGATGAATTGGGTTGGTCCACAATTTCATCCCTAAACTTTTCTTAGACAGGTATATATTGTATTCATATTTAAATTATATTAAAAATAGAAAAATTGCAATTAATTATAACAGATACACTTTTATAATTAATAAATAAATTGAGATTATAGGTATTTCTAGAAGAGGTTAGAAGAACCCGTGTGCTTATATGAACTAAATAAAATTATATCAAAATTTCTTTCATATATGATGGATAGATAAAACTATACGTGTCAATTTTTTTAAAAATTATATATATATTATTTTATTAATTATTAATATAAGAATGTATTAACTTGTGTCAAATTTTAGATTCACATCAAATTTTAGTTTATAATGAATAACGGCCACAACATTAATACCCCTCGACATTGTGAATTTCTTTCGTAAATTTAAACATTTTACAAAGTCATTAGCACTATGTTTGCAATGTTTATACTTAAAATAGAACATAATTTATTGCTTTAAGTGGATAACGTAATCACAAGATTTGTTGGTGCAAATCTTATAAAATGGGTGGTGGAGTTGCCTTTTAACTCGCAATGATTCCCATATATTCTTTAATAGAGAACAACAAAGCATGTGAACGCAGCCATTCTTCAAACATCATATAATAATTAAATGCACTACAACAAATATTATATAATTTTGTTTTGGAGACTTTGATCTTATGTTCCTGTGAAAATCTATGCATAATTATTATTGATTCTCAATTATGTTGAAAGCGAACCATCATATTCATGCGTCCCAATAGTTTGATAAACGTGTTTGAAATTAAATCATATCAGTATATCACTTCGGAAGAGAGAGTAGTTGGTGCCCATACCTTCATTTGCGCAACTCTTTCATTTTATGTGGGAATACATTCCTCTCAATATTGAATCAACGTGTGTGTGTGTGTGTCTCTCTCTCTCTGTCTCTCTATTATGTAATATCAATAAATAACAGAATAAAGCTTCATCTCACATCGGAGCCTACCTTCACCCTCACCTCACCGTCACCCTCAATCTGAACATAGTTATGCCCATTAATTAAAAATGTACTTAAAAACTAATAAATTTAGATTAATAACACTTTATACAAAAAATATTAAAAGATATAAGCGTATTTTATCTTTATAAGAAATGTTTTGTAATCTATGTATCAAAATTCTTAAAATTTTGGTCAATTAATTAGCAATTATTTTATAATGATAATGCTATTTATCTCAAATACTTTATTTTAAATAAAACTTAAATAATGTGAAAGATAAGTTGGCATATATTTATTAAATAATAAATTTTTGTAATTTTTAAAATAATTTATTATATTCTTTCGTTATCTAATAAATATATATTATTTTATTTAAGAAATTAAAATAAAAGTTTTGAGACGAGTAATATTAGTACTTGTTTGGTTTACCCTTTTTACTGGTTAAAAGAGTGTTTTTTTTAATATAAAAAATTCTTTTAAATTTTTTTTATAGTATTATTTAATTGTTCTTAAAAAAAAAAAATTTAAATAATTAAAAAAATCTACTTTGTTTCTATTAAAAATTTTATCCAAGTTATATCCACACATCATCTTTTTGGCATTTCGTCATCAAGAAGTGTTTTAAGGTTACCATGTACAAATTCACGGAGCAGTTTCCTAATACCAAGTAACCTGTTGCTAGCAGTTGATCTTGCATCCTGAACTTTGGAGGAGGATCTCTGTTACTATGAACGATTTTGCTGTTGTTCATTGACGTTGGAGTGACAAGATTTTGAACTTTGGACCTTGGCTGGTACGTCGTACATTGTAGTTGCTCTTGTCTCTCTGTCGATAATTGATAGGATAACTCTGAGCACGATAATCTGTCCTCATGTTTTGTGGTGGTGGTATGCTAAGATGGGCTCCATCAAGTTCGTGCTTGATTTGAGCTACACGACGTCCTTTTTTATGTGTTGTGTCTAGTCAATTTTCTGCTATAATACTAAGTAATTTTGTTTCCCACTAATAATACACTACTAGTAAATTTTAGTTTTAGATGTTAAACAACCTCAAATTTTAGTAATTTTGATTCTTTTTACTCGTGTTACTGCTTATTTGATCTGTTCCTAATTAAAAATGATTTTTTGCTTGGATTAAATACGGATAAATTAATGAGTTCCTGTTTATATTCACAAAATTTAGTCGGGTATTTAAGCAATTATAATAAATGGTTTAGCCAGTAAACAATCTATAGAAAGTATGTGTGCCTTTTCCCTTACTTTCTTTATCACACCCGTAATTATACTATAAAGGTATAATTATAATTTCACTTTATCTTCTATTTATATTTTTGCATTCATCTTATATAATGTTAGTTTGCCTGCATATATTTGGGTATATTTGACATTTTGGATGATTAAAAAGGAGTTGTGGGAGTGTACGTTAGGATCTCATTGATAAATTTTCGGTTTCGGAAGGGACTTGAGTGGAAAAGTCCATTCTTTGGCGAGTTCGGTCGACCGAATGGGGTGGTTCATTCGATCGAAACTTTGGCCATGGATTCGGTCGATCGAATGGACAATTTGTTCGACCGAAGTGATGATCCGTTCGATTGAATATCGAATCGTTCGATCGAAAATTTGCGAACTCTCTGAGTACTATTCACGTTAAAGGATCGATCGATCGAAATGCTATTCGTTCGATCGAAGGGCATGATTCGGTCGAGCGAATCGAAGATTCGTTCGATCGAATAGGCGCGAAATGATGATTTTGCCCACTTCTAGAAGCTGCCTCCTTAAGAAAACTTAAGGGCAAAATGATAATTTCACCCTTTTTCTATAAAAAGGGGTGCTGAGGTCGAAATTTT
>JAVXUL010000016.1:4670128-4699250 GCA_035590515.1 Trichilia minutiflora | reverse complement strand
ATTTCATGTCAAATTTTTAATATTTTTCTTTGAATATTTTTGTTAATATATATATATATATATATATATACATATAATATTTCATATATATACACACTAAAAATTAATTGTAACATTTCATATACTATTTTTTAAAATAATATTAGATTGAAAATTTTGATACAAATTTATTATAATTTTTTAATTTTCAAGATTAAAGATATTAAATTATAAAATAATATATTTAATTTTTAGTATATATTTATATTAATTTTGTGCATTAATATAACATATGATTTGAGTTAATGGGACAACAAATTGTAATGAGTTAGAGATTTTCAGAGATAATTTTTAAAAAAAATAGGAGGATAATAGAATATTAGGTTAAAAAAAAAACTTCAAAGGTAAAATTGAAAGTAAGGGAATAATGGATAGTTTTTAAAATAGTAGAAGACTAATAAAATATTAGACTAAAAAAATAAGCTAATGGGTAATTTAAAAAAAGTGTAAAAAGAATAATAGAACATTAGACTACAAAATAGGAGAGAAACATATATTAAGAGTAGAAAAAACAATTGAGACTAATAAAATTAGATTGAACTGAACTGATAGGTTCAGCTTAATACCAAAATATAAAGGAAGATTTAATTGATCGAAGGGAATTGTTTTACCTACAATAAGATTATAGAGTTTAGCAATAATATATTGTAGGCTTTAATTATTGTTTTACTAAGAAATTAAGAGAAAGAATTTGTGCGCGGAGAATTTTGCCCTTGGTCCTATTATATCTTAACCTAAAAATGTCAGCGGTAAAAAATAAATAAAAACCTCTAGATTTAATTGATTTAGAGAAAAAAAAAATTTGTTACCCATTATTTTTTGAAAAATAATATAATTATTTGAAGGTAAGACTATAAGGCATACGAATTCAGGCTATACATACATATATATATATAATCTCTTTCTTCTATTATAATCTCTGACCCTTTTCGTTTGCAATTAGCAATTTTAGTTGTATTTTATATAAATTGAAAATTGTAAAAAACAAATTAGATATTATAGATCAAAAATAAAAAATTGGGACAAAAGAATTGAAAAAATGGAAGAATATATTACATAACAATGATTCTTCTACTTTGGTGGGATTCTCGTCGTTCTTGTCTAAAAATGCAAATGATATTTTTCATAGTATATTTTAGGATATGTTTAAATTTTAGATATTATATATGATTTGATAGTTAAATTTTTTAATTATAAAATAAGTATTTGTTTTAAAATGTTTAATATTATTAAAATGATTTCAGAATTAATTAAAAGCACAATTGTATAAAATATAATTTTAGTCGATGATGTGTTTTATTTCAATGCTTTTACTTTATTGTTTTTTTTTTTACGTGAGAGAAGATTTGGATTATTTTCAAAATTATGGTTGAATACTATGCAGGTTAGAGTAGTATAGAGTTGACTTGGAATATTACATATAACCATTCCTTTATGGAAAACTTGCAAATAAAAGAAAATTTTAAAGTGACGCCAGTTGCATGACAAAGAGATTTCGATATCAAGTTAGGCATAGATAAGATGGTGACAAACAAATAAGGAAGAAAGGAGAAAAAATAAGTGGAACGATGTTTTATTAAGTTATAACTTGTACTCTTTACAAAGAAATGGGTTGAGGAAGATGATGAACAAATAGAAGAAAAATTTTAAGTGAGACCAGTTGCTTGAGAAAGAGATTTCAATATCTAAGTCAGGAATAGATAAGATGGTGATAAACAAGTAAAGGAAGAAAGGAGAAAAAATAAATGGAAGGATGTTTTACTAAGTTATAACTTGTACTCTTTACAAAGTAAAGGGTTGAGGAAGATGATGAATAATGATTAAAAATATTGATAAAAGCTAACTCTTTTTTTATTGGATTAGACTTCTTTAGATAGAAATTGCATATTTTACAAAATTTTTTATATGAGCTCTCGAAAAATAGAATTAATGGATGTATTTTTATAGGAAGTTTACGTATGATCTTGGGTTAAGTGATTGTCTTATAATAATTACACTATATTTTCTCTATATTGATGACTTATATGCAAGTAGTTGTTTGACAAGTAATAGTATTGTGTAAATCTTATTAAGGGAATACAAATACAATACTTGACACGTAGCCTCCTTTATTATTATAAAATCCCATTTTACTAATTAGGGATAGTTTGATTAGTTTCTAGTTCACAAGTATTTTTATCATTTTATAATATGTGTACATGATATAATTAACAAGTTGTCGATACAATATTAAGGCTTAATATACAAGTAAGGAAATTTTAATTGATAAAGAGTTGTTTTTATAAGAATTCCAATTGAGTTATCCATTGAACCCTCAAAGTTAATCCAAAATTGGCGATATTTGAAGAGGAATATAAGAACTTATAATTAAGGAGAAAATAGTACGAAAATAGAATTCGAATGAAGCTAAAATCAGGGCTAAAAATAAAAGAGAACTAGAGTTGAATGAAGGAAAACAAATAAGGATAAATCGGGGGAAGACCAATGTTGGATTACTCTAATCAATATAGGTTATAGTGTCAGCTATCTAAATTGTAAAGGATCAGCATTGGTTTCCTTCCTTAACCAGTGCCAAACATGTTCTCATCCCTTAGAAATATCATTTTTTTTCTAAAATCTTTTCTTCTTTATATACTCAAGGATTTTTTTATAATTTCTAAGGATATTATAAATAAGGACAAACACCCTTGATTCATTCATTTCTCCTTCTCCTTCTAAACTGCTTACAAACTCTTTCCCTTTATCAGCCTTTTGCAATCTTCTTCTCTCTGTCATTTCTTCAAATTTCATTGATTAAACTTTAATCTTTCACTCAAAATCATAACTCAATGATCTTTACATTTTACAAGTTTTAGTTTTTCGATTTGAGTGAGAAATCAACAAGGTGAAAAATTAGGGTTTAGATCATTTTAGGATTTTCTATAATCGACAAATATTAAAGTTTTTGAAGGTTTAAATCAACTATTTGGTAAGATTTTTAATTCATTCTCAGTACTAATTTCATATTTAATAGAATTTAAAAATTAGGATTTACTAGATAATTATGACATTTACATAAGATATGTTCTAATATTATCAATGATATTGTTTATTTTGACCTAGTCTTTAGGATCACATAGTTTTGTTCTTAGTAATGGGTCAACACCCATTCTAAAAAACTTCGTTAATAACTTAGGACCTACTCTACATATATAACCTGATAACTTTCTCTTTCATTTCGATGTGGAACTCGGTTCATCTCTGCCTTCAATTATAATAATAGTCTACTAAGAACCATTCCTTACTCAAGCCTTCTCACTCTAACGTCACTCTCCGTCTTCTAAGATCAGGTTATTATAAACTCATTAGTTTTTACCTAATTCGTCTCTGAATCCGTACTATCGTATTAGAAAAGAGTTGACTCTGATACTAAATTATAAGATCTAGTCCAACGTTATCAATGATATTATTTACTTTGACCCCATCCTTTAGGTCGCATGATTTTATTCTTAATAATGAATCAACATTCATCCTAAAAAGGTATTATTAATAATTTAGGATCAATTTTACATATATAACCCAATAACTTCTTCTCCTATTCTGATATGAGACTCAATTCATCTCTATTTCAAGCTATTTTAATAGCTTACCAGAAACTACTCTTTACTCAAGCCTTCTCACCCCATCGCTACTCCCCATCCTCTTGGATCGAGTAATTATAATTTGGGAATTTAAGTTTTATTTTGATTAATTGGATGTAAATTCGTTGTTTATAGATTAGAATAAATCAATTAGAAATTAAATTATAAGATAATATTTGAATTCAAGAAATAGCTATTTAGATTGTAAATTGGAATTCGAACTAAGTTAAGGATTGAATGATAATGTTATTATAGATTGGCCACATGATTTCATTGATGGAAATCAGATAAACGGCCAGAATTTTGATTGAGCCTCAATGATCAAGTATTAACTAAAAACACGAATTAATAATTATAATTATTACATATAAAAGTACACTAATATTATTTTAAGTATAAAAATTAATATGATTATTTGTATACATATGAATTTGACATCGATCACGAGAGAGAGGAGCTCGTACAAAGTGACAGATTATATGGAGTACTTACCCTCCCTAAGAATAAGTGAATACTTTTTTGTTTTATTATTTTATTTTAACTTGTTTTAAATAAACTAATTGTTTACAAATTTTAAATAGTTTCATGTGTTTTGTTTATTTAGATTTAATTATGGCTTATAAATTTTGTGATAAATGTATAAGGCCTTAGTGGCCAAATATGATTTTGGATATATGAGATTGATATATATTTTTGGACGTATATATTCTACTAAATGATTTCTATATGATGATGGTTTATAAATCATTTAAAAATGTTGTATGAAATGTTTTAATGATTATGAGATTTATTGATTTCATATTTGGATTTATATGATTTTTTTTTTTTGTGTATATATATATATATATATATATATATATATATATATATAATGTTTGTATATGATATGGCTAGTAGATCTAGATTGTATAATTGACTATAGTTACAAAATGGTAACTTATGATGGAATTATATAGAGATCGCTTAGATAAGAAGACCATATATGGGGTATGTCACGCCTCAATCTGTGAATCACACATATGATAATCGTCACAAACTTTCAATATGTACTCAATGACCCTCGAATACATATTGAGAGCCTATAAGGCCTTTGAAAATCCCGTTTTAAAAATAAATACTCAAACACTTTCAAAATCCTCCCATCTCACCCAAACTTCTTAATCAAATCACAAACATTTCAAAAATTCAAAATATTTCGTAAATTATTTATCAAAGTAATTAAATGCATAGTCAAACAAATGAAATTAAGAATAGTATAATTTACAAATCTTTTTACAAATCCATGAAAATAAATATTTAAAGTAAAATTTAAAAATGTTTTTCCAGTGGACTCAAATTGCAAATAGATGAATTAATTTAGTTGTATACCTGCTACTCTCAAAACCTAAAGGGATCACCATCCAGCGGACGCGCTCTGAAATATCAATTTTTCCTAAAACTTAAAAATGGAAGACAGTGAGTATACAGGAGTATACTCAGTAAATGAACTAAAGATTTTAATAGAAAAGCATGGCTTGATAACATTTTAAAACTAATCGATTTAGATTGAAAACTTCAAAATATATATTTAAAATCATTGGACATCGCTCCTTTTTCCAGCGATTATCCTGATCATGAGCGATTTCGATACCGTCAGTAGGTTTTGTATATAGGAAAAAACAATGCTGTTTTATAAAAGTAATCTTAAAATGCTAGAAACAAAACAATGAATGATTTAGTTAGAAAAATAGGTCCACCACTGCTGTTGGTTCAGATCAATCATGAGGTGATATCCGCAATTAACCCGACGAGATACACTGGAAGTCAAATCAAATCTCAACATCTCATCAATATCACACCTTATACCAACCCCCACTTGTACACCCCTATTCACTAAGATGGTCTCTCTCTCCAGATCGTCCTAGGCTACTACACTGTAGCTATAACAAATATCTTGGGCCTCATAGTCATCATTACCAATATGAAATCAATGTCCATACAATCCACAATAATCACAATAATCATCGATGATGTATAAACAAATCAAATCATTAAGAAATTATATATTATACCATTCAATTCATAAAGTGGCTCCGACCATCATTCATATAAAACATATACAACATGCTTGTCAAATCAATCATGCATAGCATATCTCAATTTAAAAACATATGTATACATATATAAGCATTCGTATAAAACATTAATAATAAGCAAAAATTATTATATTTATAAACATTTGCTTAAAATTATAAATATTAAAAATTATATTAAAATGATAAAAACAGAAGAGTTCACTCACAACTTAGGGAGGGTATACCCTCCCTAATTTCTCTCATTTCTCGGTACCTCATGTGGCTTCCTCGCTTGTATATCGCCATCTAAACACATATGCCAAAATATATTAATACACATTTCTAAACTACAAATGATTTAATTATCTATTTCCTATCACTACGAACCCACATTATAGCCTAACTAATGTATTCTAATTCGATTTAACTATTTCAACAAGTAGACCCCATTTTCTCGTCGGAACAGTAACCCAGACATTGTTCTTACCTATCTATATTTTTTGAATTTGTGTTTTTAGCAACCTAACGATTTATCCAATCTCCTTACAACTTAAATAACCTAAATGCATGCGATAAAACTAGCGAAATTTCTACGGGTGAACAGTAAAATTCATTTTTCAAAAATTCGATAAAATACGAAATAGAAGCTAGAGATAGATTAGAAATGATGCCATTTATCTTGTAGTACCGTTGGCTTCCTTAAATTTGGCCTTGAACATGAAAAGCCCAAATTTGAGATAGAAACCCTAGTTTCCTTTTTTGTTTTCTGCATTTTTATTTTGTCAAATTAATGCTCGTAGGAGGTTAAGAAGGGGAAATATGGTGAGAATATTGAGAAAAATAAAAAATATAGCAAAAATTTGTGTGATAGCTAGGGAGAGCAGAGGAGAGAATGTGGGAGTGGGAGAGGGAGAGAAAAAGGAGAAGGAAGAAGAAAAGAAGAAGAAAATCGTAGGAAAGAAGGGGATTAGCCCCTATATATAATAAAAGGGTGAAATGATCATTTTGTCTTTAAAAAATAAAAAGAAGAAACTTTTAGATAAGGGCAAAACAATCTTTTCATAATCGTTTGATCGAACGAATTGAGGGTTCGTTTGAACAAACTATTGACTTTGATCGAACGAATCAAGATTCATTCGAATGAATCCTTCGACACCTCTAAAAGTTAAGGACCTTTCATTTTATCTTTTGAATGAATTTCAACTCATTCGAACGAATTAACCACTTCGATCAAATGAATTTCAGCTTGTTCAAACAAAAGCTAATTCAGTCAAACTAATCTGAGACAAAAAAATTTTCAAAGAGTCCTCAAAATATCAGTCAAAAGAATCACCCTATTCGATCGATCGAACCAGTAAAAATAATAAATTTTATTTAAATCATCCTAAATTTAAAAAATATCATTGGGATCCCACTTAAAATAAAACTATCTTTTAATTACTTTAAGGTCTCTGTGTTTACGACTTCAAAACTCAGTTTTAATCTTAAATCCTCAAAATAATTATAAAGCCACGATGTGCTGTCAATTATCTATATGATGGACATAATTATATGCATAAAAAAATAAAAATTATCATATTGCCCTTAAAACTTAGACACGGGGCTTATAGGGTAAGTATAAGGAAAAATATTGATATTAGTGTAACATAAAGATAACCCACTTGTGAGAAATATCAAAGATAGTCATGGGTATCACCACACAATTATTCGAGACCAACGTTAATAATGGATAAAGTTTTAATAAAATGAGCATGCATTCTATTATATTTTTCTAAATAACCTATATTTTTATAAACTAATAATTGGTTTTCATATGAAAATAAACTCACTGATGGTCTTGGGATTATTCATGGTCAGAGTAATAACCAGAAAATGACGGTCAGCTCAATGATTTTCGTAACAAATAGGTTAAGGTTTTAAATGATAAAATGATTTCTATATTTTTTATGAATTGTTTTATTTTTAAACTCTTTTAATGAAAAGTGTTAACTTTATTATTTTATATGATCGTTTATATATATATATTAGTTCATTCATATAGTATAAATTTATATATTCACCCTCCCCATCCTTTGGTTTTAGGTGATTAAAAGTAAAGTTGAGTGATCTGTGAGGTGGTAATATTATAAAGACCTAGAGATTTCAAGTATATTTTCATACTTAACTCACAAAACCTTGATTTGTTGATTTCTTCTCTTCCTCCCAAACTACTCACGAATTCTTTCCCTTTTTCAGCCTTTTGCAATATTCTTTTCTCTCTCATTTCTTCAAATTTTATCAATTAAGCTTCAATCTTTCACTCAAAATCACAATAACTAATGCCTTTTATATTCTACAAGTTTTATTTTTTCAATTTAAGTAAGAAATCGACAAGGTGAAAAATTAAGGTTTTGATCATTTTAGGATTTTCTTTAATCGACAAAAATTAAAGCTTTCTAAGACTTAAATCAATTATTTGTAAGATTTTTAATCCAGTTTCAGTACTAATTTCATATTTAATGGAATTTAAAAATTAGGGTTTACTATAAAATTAGAGCATTGTGTAAGACGTTATTAACAATATTGTCCGCTTTGACGTAGTCCTTGGGATCACATAATTTTGTTCTTGGTAATAGACCAACATCCATTCCAAAAGACTTTGTTAATAACTTAAGACTAATTTTACATATATGACCTAATAACTTTCTTTCTCATTCTGACATAGAACTCGATTCATCCCTACCTTCAGTTATTCTAATAGTTTACTAAGAGTCGCTCCTTATTTAAGTATTCTTACTTTAGCATTACTTTTCCCCATCAGTTTATGTTCGGTTTATCCCTAAACTTGCATCATCATGCTAGAGGAAAATTAGCTTCGATTCTAAATTATAAGATCTGGCCTAACGTTATCGATGATATTGTCTGCTTTGATTCTATCCTTAGGGTTTCACGTTTTTATCCTTGATAATAATTCAACACCTATCCTAAAAGACTTTATTAATAACTTGGGATCAACTCCACATATATAATATAGTAACTTCCTCTCTTATTTCAATGTGGGACTCAGTTTATCCCTATTCTTAACCATTTGAGTAGCCTATTAAAAGTCGTTCTTTACTCAGGCCTTCTAGCTCTAACAACACTCCTCGTCCCTTAAGATCAGATAATTACAATTCGGTAATTTAAGTTTGATTTCGATAAATTAGATGTAAATTCATTGTTTATAGCTTAGAATGAATCAATTAGAAATTAAATTATAGGAAAACATAATTGAATTCGAGAAATTGGCATTGAGAGATCGTAAATTGAAATCCCAATTGAGTTATGGATTAAATGATAATGTTATTATAAATTGGTTGTGAGATTTTATTGGTAGAAATCAGATAAATGGCCAGAAATTTGATTGAGCCCCAATGGTCAAATGTTGGCTAGAAAACCTGAATTAATAATCATAATTATTACATATAAGAGTGCATTGATATCATTTGAAGTATAAAAATTAATATGATTATCGGTATATATATGAATTAGACATTGATCATGCGAGAGAGGAGCTCGCATGAAGTGAGAGATTATAGGAAATACCTATCCTCTATAAGAATAAGTGAACACTTTTATGTTTTATTATTTTATTTTAATTTGTTTTAAATAGACTAATTTTTACAAATTTTAAATAATTTTATGTGTTTTATTTATTTAAACTTTTGTTAAAGATATAAGGCCTTAGTGGCCAAATATAGTTTTAGATATATGAGATTAATGTATTTTTTTGGATGCATGTATTGTGCTAAATGATTTTTATATGATGATGGTTTATGAGTGATCATTTAAAAATGTTGTACAAAATGTTTTAATGATTATAAGATTTATTGATTTCATATTTGGATTTATATGATTTATGTGAATTATAGATACACACACACACATATATATATTTAATGGGTTAAGATTATATGATTAACTGTAACTATAGAGTGATAGATTAGGATGAACCTTTGTAAAGATCGCTTAAGTGAGAGGACCATATGTGGGATAGGTATAAGGGATGAGATTGGTATTAGTATGACACAAAAATAAACCACCTGTGAGAAATATCGAAGATAATTATGAATATCACCACATAACTACTTGAGGTTAATGTCAGTGATGGAAAAGGTTTTAATAAAATGAACATGCATTCTACTATATTTTTCTAAATAACTTATATTTTTATAAACTAATCATTGGTTTTCATATGAAAATAAACTCATTAACGGTCTCAAGATTGCTCAAGATTAGAGTAATTATTAAAAATTGATAGCCAGCTCAATTATTTTCATAACAAATAGGTCAAGGTTTTAAATGATAAAATGATTTCTATATTTTATGAATAGTTTATTTTAAACCCTTTTAATGAAAAGTGTTAATTTTATTATTATATAATTATTTATGTATATATACACTTACATACATATATATATTAGTTCATTCATAGAGTATATATCTATATACTTACCTCCTCCATCCTTTAGTTTTAGATGATTAAGAATGGAGTTGAGTGATCCATGTGGTGATAATATCATAAAAACTTAGAGATTTTAGGTATATTTTCATACTCGACTACATATTTAATATTCCAATCTATTACGATGAATTTAAATAAAAGATTTATATTTTTATTTAAAGTAGAAAATCCTTGTAAATTAAATCAAAATTATATACATTTGAAATTATTTTAATGTTTAATGAAAAGTACCTTTAAGGTATTTTGAAAATGTCTTATTATGATTTGATAAATATTATATTATGCTTTTTACATGAAATCTATTGATGATAATAATACGTTTCTTGTGAATGGATCTGATGTTGAACTTAGAAAGGATTTTGGAAATCAAAAGGAACGATGTTTTAAGATGAGTTTTATATTGATTTTTAGGTATCACAGATGTTTTATATGTCCTCGAAGTCTATTTAGAGCATAAGAATATATCTTAAAGACTTGTGGTGATTGTTATATACGAGTCTTTCAAATAAGAGCATGATAATTATACTCCTATTTATAATTAGTATATGTATATAGCTATCGACAATGAGTTTAGGGGTGGTGACTTCTAGGTTTGTAGGAAAAATTTTGATGCCCTACTTGATTCCAGTACCTGAGCTCTATAGAACAGTTGTCTCAAAGTATCTTGAACAATACCCTTGACTCTTGGATCGGAGTTGATCACGTTGACAAGGCTTTGACTTTTGATGATTGTTGTATTATTGACTTGAAACTTTCTGACCAAGTAATTAGAAAAATAACGCGATAAAAGTGATAACATAAATGAGATTCCAACCTATTAACTACATAAAGTCTTTTAGAGTTATCCCAACTCACGAATCATGATCTTTTACTTACTATTTTGGATATGTAGTCGGGATCTATTCTTATCATTTAATTACTATTATTTTTTAAAATAATTTTTAAGTTATTTTTAATTTTTAATGGATAAAAAAAGAAAAAAATAGCTCAATAATTAAGAACATGTAGAGTTACATACACACACACACATATATATATATATATATATATATATATAAATCATAAAAAGTAACCTAAACGTAACCATCTTTAAAAAGTTGTTAAATCAAGAGAATTTGAAATAATCAACATTCAATTTTGTTCAAAAAAATTACAACTTTGTAAGAAAAATAAGAATTTGTTCATTTTAGGAACAGACATCCTTAAACTCTATGACTTTGTTCTTGTACAATAATCCATTATGAATTCCGAAATTAAGTTGAATATTATTCACTATTGATTGCAGTGCCCACTTTTTTAAAAGGTTCCTAATCTAATCATATTAGATGATGATTATGTGCATAGTGGATTACCCTTTCCATTAAAAACTAGAAAGAGATTATCATCAGACACAATCAAACTTAAAGACTTACGACCGTTGAATAAACTCTCCAATCCAATGCGTGGAATTTCTTGCTTTCGATTGAATTGAAACTTCTTTTTTTTCTTTTAATATATACTACTTCTTCACTTTGGCTTTCATCTTAGAATTTTAGGCATTTCACTGCATTTGTTTTGATTCTTCGTATTAAGTAATTAAATTACCTAACCTTATCTTTTCGAGAGGTGGAAAGTCCTTCCATTATCATTAATGAGAAAACTGTATTTATATTTAAATAATAATATAAAAAAATTATAACAAAACTTCTTTTTATATAGTAAATGATAAAACGTCCATAATTAATAACCAGACATTATGAATTTCTTTTATAAAAATTAAACATAAACATTATAAAAAGTCATTATGAGTATGTATGCAAAATGTTTCTACTTAAAATAGAATATAATTTGTTGCCGTAAGTGGATATAATAATTCTAAGATTTGTTTGGTGACAGTCTTATAAAAATGGGTGGTGGAGTTGCCTTTAACTCCCAATGATGCCCATAGATTCTTTATTAGAGAATAACAAGGCATTTGAAAGCAGCCATTCTTCAAATATCGTATATTATATAGTTTTTTGGTTCCTATGAAAATCTATGCATAATATATATTAATTCTTAATTAGGTTAAAAGGGAACCATCATACATTCATACTCATGCGGCCCAATAGATTGATAAACGTTGAAATTAAATCACATCACTGGGGCAGAGGGAGTGGATGAAGGATGATACCCGTACCTTAATTTCATTTGCCTAACTCTTTCATTCGACATGGGAATACATTCCTCACTCACATTATTCAGATAATATTTATATATATTTTTAGTAATATAAATAAATAACAGAATAAAACTTTTATCTTACATCGCCGACTACTTTTTCACATGACCTCAAACTTATTCTATTATAATTTCATTAAATAATAATTATCCCTTATTTTATATTTTATAATAAACATCACTTTAAAATTTGAAAATTATAATAATTACTCTCCTAAAATTAATTCTATCCCTTAAAAAATTAAAAAATTGAGAGTAATTTTATAATTTTATTGAAGAATTTTATTATTTTTTGTATACATTCATTTTACTATAGACATAATAATAATAATCATTATATGATTTATTATTAAGAATATAATAATAATTTTACTCGAAAATAAAATAATAATAATAATAATATTTTAAGAGGGATTCGTTATGAGTTTTAAATTTTAGGAATATTTATTTTTAAAAAATAGATTAAGAGTATGTCATTTTTGTAAAATTATAGGGTGTATTTATCATTTCCATTATTTCTTTTATTGATTAAAAAATAATTTAAAAAATGAATTTAAATTAATAACTTCTTTATATAAGAAAATTGTGAAAAGATAAAAGTGTACTCGTTTTTCAAAAAACATATGGTAATTGATTTAAATTCATAAAATTTTGATCAATTAATTAGCAACTATTTTATAGTAATAATAATATATTCTAATTTTTTATTATAAAATAGAATTAAAATGATATAACAATCAGCAAGTAAGTTGGTATATATTTATTAAATAATAAATTTTAATAATTTTTAAAATTATTTATTATATATTTTTTTTATTGAATAAATATATGTAATTATATTTTTAAAATGAATAATATTACTTTTTTTATATACGGTGTTAATTCTGTTTCATTTCCGTCCATTTCATTGGATCCAAACCAAAATCAACCAAGTGGCAAGTGCAAATTAAACCATTCCGTGTGTTCGCTTCATTGCCTACAAGTTATAGTCCCAACTAACGAATTGCATTTGGTCATCTGGTTCACTTTGAAGTTGAAAGTCACTGACTGTTTCACTTATCACGTTACAACGTCCCTCAACTAACATAACGGTAAACCCTCTATTTTATTTATCTTCTTCTAATAACTATTTTGTCAGCATACATACAAACTGTTCGACAAAATGCCAAAGTTAATGTTACTTCCAAATTCATTGAATCTAGGTATGGACGTGGCACATTGCGAACTAGACGGTAATGCAGATGCTGTGGAGTTTTGTCCACATGACACATTCCATCATATTCTTGCAGCTTCTACGTATACTTTACAAGAAGGCAACATGCCGAGTCGAAAAGGAAGCATTTCCCTATTCGGCGTGGACGCTGAAGCAACCAATCTCGATTTGTTTTATACATTGGATACAGCGGGGATTTTTGATATAAAATGGAACCCCTTTGGTGGTAATATGGGTCCTTTTCTTGCTCAAGCTGATGCTGATGGTTACGTCAAGGTTTATAGTCTGGAGTGCTCTTTAGATTATCCGAGTACTAGAGGTAAAAATGTTAAAGTTTTCATCTGTTTTTGAACGTTTTCCCTTCCTTTTGGGTTTTATCAGTTTGTTAATACAGCCTAAACTACCGAACTTTGTAATTCCCTTTGCGGAATACTGTTTGTTATGACAATGTTAGCTAGGTAATAGATAATATTTTAAGAGAATCTACAATGCTTAAAAACCTATGAATGTAGCTTCTTTTTTTGTAATTAGTTATCGATGTTGCAGGGGGGGTTCTGAGAGAAATTAACGGTGAAAAAATCAGCTCCTCTATGTGTCTTTGTTTGGAGTGGAACCCATCATCCACAGCGATCACAGTGGGGCTTTCTGATGGTTCTGTCGCAATTGTTTCTCTTGCAGAGTCCCAACTTGAAATTTTACAGGAATGGAAAGCACATGATTTTGAGCTATGGGCTACTTCATTTGACATCCACCAACCTCATTTGGTGTACACTGGTTCTGACGACTGCAAGTTCAGTTGTTGGGATATACGGGATAGTCCATCTAAGTTGGCATTTCAGAATTCCAAGATCCATAAGATGGGCATTTGTTGTATTGCAAAAAGCCCTAGTGACCCTAATACTTTATTTACTGGCAGCTATGATGAGTACTTACGAGTATGGGATGTAAGGTCAATCTCAAAACCAGTAAATGAAACTTCTGTTCATTTAGGTGGAGGAGTTTGGAGAATCAAGCACCATCCATTCATACCAGGATTGGTCTTGACGGCTTGTATGCACAATGGATTTGCAGTTGTCAAGGTTGGGGGGGAGAAAGTGGAAATGATTGAAACTTATACTAAACATGGCTCTCTGGCTTATGGAGCAGATTGGCAGAGAGGGGTCGTGCCCCTAGAGGGCAAAAGAAAGAATAGTTTGGTTGCTACCTGCTCATTTTATGACCGTCTTCTCCGGATATGGATGCCAGAAAGTGATAACCTTGCATGATTTTTTTCATCTAATCACGTGTTTTGCGTTAGGAATGGAAGGATCAAGTAGTGTTGATTTTGGGAATCTTTTGCTCGAGTTTTGTTAGGTATCTATCAATTATAGTATTTAATATATATGCTTTTTGATCAATCATTAAAAGAAAAATTATAATTTTGGTAAGGTTAGACAATTATTTATAGTATTTTGTCTAAAGTGGAGGTCAGACAGCCGTCCTTAAAACAAGGGCCATAATATGCCACCATCTTGGTTATTTAGTCAAAGCGATCAAGTTGGGGCACTTAAATATGGGAAAGTGATTGTTCTCGTTCAAAACCGTAAAATGTTTCTAGCTAGCTACTCTATTCTATACATACTAGACAATAGACAAACTTTTTAAATAATCCATCAACCTTAACTAGTGGTTCCAGCTTGCTTTAGTACTAGTGCCGAGAAGTGGCGGTCTCCCTAATCTTTTCAACTGAATCACTATGCATGGTACATTAAATGTGTGATATGAGCAATATTTTATGAGGCTATGGTTGTGAATGCTTTTTGCTTGCATAGTCAGTAAAGTGACCTTGTTAGACTGTTAGTTTTTCCTAAAAGCTAAAGGTATCTATTTCAATTTGGGTAGATCATACTGCTTCCTATTGCTTGTTTTCTTTTGCTCAAGTAGTTGGTTTAAGCAGTACACTGTACATTTTCTTCCCTTAAAATTCGTAGTTGCCAAGCTCCAACTATGTTTAAGAACTTCAATGAATAGTCTTTTCAACATTTGGTACACAATTGCATTCCTAGGCTGAGCTAATGGCAATTGAAGCCTGGAAAAAGTTATTCATTTCGTGGTTTATTGAGTATATTATTGAAGTTCTACATTTTCCATTAGTATGTAGTGCAAAACTGCAACTTGTCAATGTTCTGCAATGATTTGTATTCTTTGTTTCAACTTGGAGCTTACCTATGTTTTGCTAGGTGACCATTAATGCAGTTCATTAACTACACGAGAAACTTAGAATTATTAGATGTCAAGGTAATGATAACACAATTATCAAGAACGTGCATGCTCCACTACCCAGCTAACAACCTGTTACAGAAGACTCGTGTTGGAAGAATCCTCGTCCCTGTTTTTCTTTTTTTACGATATCATGTCCCTCCGTTGCATAGAAAACAAAAATTTCAATGTTCTATTACTTCGAACACTTCCCAATTTCTTAATCAGCTAAATTCCGTTATTGATTAAGAACAAAATTTTACAGCTCCTTAAATAGGCCAACATATTCATTTCTCCAATGTTCGAATTGGTTCCCAAGTGAGCAACGAATAAACGAAACCATTTGAATTTGACCGAGCTGATCTGGGCTTGTTTCTCTTGAAGCCATGGAAACAATTTAAGCCTAGATGAAACGGTCATCTGCCTATAAATGATGGGTGACATGTAGTCTATACATTTATGATTCTGTTCAGTTGAGTCCAGCTTGCTAATTTATATTGCTCCATTTTTTTTCGTCTTATCATCTCCATTGGTCTTTTCCATTTTTTCCTCCAACATCCAAACTATTGACGCTAAAAGACATGAGGGATATTGAAGGGAATAACCGAGGCGACCATGCTGAAGAGAGAAAGAAGAGTTAACGTTCATGAGGTTGAGCTTTAAAGGCTGTTATCTATCAGCTACCATCACTGCAATTATAAATGGAGATGACAAAACTTTTTCATTCCCCAATTTGTCTTCGCTTATATTTTCTTACTCTGAAGTGGGACCTTAAACACCAGAAAACTGTATTTCTTTGTTTCAATGAATTCCCTGTCTTTAAATGCACTACTGAAATAAAAGTGTGCTTAACTCTTAATCATACTTAAAATAATTAATCTAATTTTCTAAACTTTAAGTATATTTTTAAGTTTTTCATACTTCAAAAGCACAAAAACAAATGAGTTAATGAACATTTCATTTATCTTAATACTTGATAAAGATTATACAAGATTCAAACGTATGAATCCTTCAAGATTTTACATATCCTTTGTTTTGTTTGCTTGGCCTATGAGAGAGATGAGAGCCTTCAATTTTGCTTCTTTTTCTTTGAAAAATAATGAACATTTCATTATTTGAGTAGAAAAAGTAAGCTTATATACAAACATTATTTATTTGATAAGAATATATTTAATTAAACTCTTTAAATTTATTTTTGTACAAGACTTGTCAAATAAACTTTGTATAATTATATCGATATTCATTAATATTTAATAATATTAATAAAATCTTGTAAATTGTTTTAAGTTATAAATAGGTTTTTAACACTTACGTATTTTAATTCTCAATTTTTCGTTAAACTATTTAATATATAAATTATTTATACTTTTCGATCAAATAATGTCTTAACGAGTGTTACCTCTCTTACAAAAAATATTTATTCTTTCTCAAAGCAAATATGGGCATAAGACTATTGATATGATCTCTCGAGTGCATCATGAGTTAGGTATGAGTCGGAATCAATCTCATCGACCACGTTTCGAACTCTTCAAATACTTAATAACTATGGTTAATATCTAATAATATATTATAGTCTTTAAATAATAATGAAAAAAATTTTCATTGAATTGTTTTGCTTTTGATTATACATATTATATGGGTTATGTCCTTAAATTGTCCAATCTCAACTAAGTAAGAGTTCATAAAATATCAAAATTCTAAACTCAGTCTTTACACAAAGTATCAATCGATACACACTGAACTTTTCATCACAAACTCTTTCGTATGATTAATATTATTCCCTGATCAGGGTTTTAAATTTTAGTCATTTACTGATGTCCAACTAATAACTCAAATCTGAATCAAGTTAATAAAAACTCAAAATCATATGTATCAAGTTAACGAATCTTATCTTGACAGTTATTTGTACCTCAATATAAACAATACACAATCAATCATTTACATAAGATATGATTAGTCTTATATATATATATATATATTATATGAACCATTTGCATCTATGTCGGATAATGGCTATGATGTTTTAGGTTAAAAAATTATTCTGCACACTAGTATAATTAAATGACAAATCATTTACTGTATATATTTTGTATGATTCAGTATTTTTTTAATCATATTCGAAAAATAGTTTACTAACTGTTAATCTATACTAATATCTTAATGACATTACTTTCATTATTACCTACACTAATATCATTCATTATATTTATCAGAGATATTTAATGTGCCTATTGTACAATATTGTTGCTTAATTGATACCGCATTCATAGAGAATAAATTTATTAATCATTATTATTTATATGTATTTTTTGTTAATTACTATAATAAAATAAAAGAAGCAATATACACATATAAAAAAAAGTAGTTTCTTTATTAATTATATTTACAATACATATAAACAATAATATAATATAAAATATCTTAAAATCGATAATACAAATAATTTTTAAAACATAAAACATCGATAAACTCTAACTTATAGTAAAATCATTCGATATTGTATCTTATCCTGATCTCTTTAAATTGATTGCTTAATTGTTTAAATGTCATTGCATCAATAAGTAGGTTAGATATATTATTTGTTGAAGATATTTTTCGTATAATAATTAATTCAACACCAATAAATTCTTTTAAAATATGATATTTTTGTTGATATGTTTAGATTTTTAATAGATTTTCAGTTCTTTAATCTATGTAATAACCTCAATTTTATCATAGACCAAATGCTATACCAATGACGTTTATTGAAAAAGTCATATCAAAAGCTATACCAGATTCAGATACAAATGATAATAATCACTTAGGTTTGGGAGAGATTGATTTGTTTTTAATTTTTATTTGTTTTGTACGACGTTGGCTAAGCTTTTTAAGACAAAAGTTTTTTTTTTTGAAAATTGATAAATGCGTCAAATTGCATAGAAAACAAATTCTGTAAAACCATTCCCACAAGCCTTTATTAATTATTACCACTACCAAGTAAAATCCATCACCGCTATAATGGAAACTTGTTATCATTACTTTCAATAAAAACTCATTACCACCCCAATAGAACCCACGAGCCCATTATCAACAAGAATTAAACTCATGAGCCCATTATCATTATTACCAATTCATCGCTTCTATAAAGCCTATCATCGCTAATTCAAAACCCAGTAAAACTGAACTCATGGAAAATAATTAGTTAAGAGAAATTAACCCACGGGAGGGAGAGAAGGGTGCCCAAAAAACTTAGCTTCATACAAGTTTTCTTTTATTTCAAAATTATCTCAAATTTGGAATTTGTTTTCAATTTAGTCCATAAATCTAGTTTAAGATTTTACAATTTGGATCTAGTGTTTTATTTAATTTCCGTTTAATCTAAATTAATTTTTTTTCCAAATTTTGACATATTTAGTTAATCTTTACAATTTAGCCTTAAATCATTTTTATATTCTTTAGTTATTTTTTAATTTATTTTATCATTATTTTTTCTTTCTTTCACATTTTTATTTTATTTTAATAATAATATTTTTTTATAGAAAAACTAAGACAGTATAAATTTGTTAATAATAAAAGAATAATAAATATTTAAATATATTTTTTTCTTATTTTTTTTCCTTCCTAAAATAATAAAATTTAAAATTTTAATAAATCATAAACACTAAGATGAGGGGAATATCTTATTGACTCTCTATTTTTTGGACAAAATTTTAATAAAATTAGTAAAAAAATTCTTTGAAACTTTTAATAAATAATAAACATCAAGATGATTCGAGTATTCTATTAACTTTTCTTCTCCCAGTCAAAGCCCTAATTAAATTAAGAAAAATCTTTTAACATTCTTAATAAATTATAAACGTTAAGAAGAGTCGAGCACTCTATTGACTCTCTTTCTCTTGAACAAAACCCTAATCAAATTAGAAAAAATATTTTAAAATTCTTAATAAATCATAAACACTAAGTTAGACTGAGCAGTATGTTGACTCTCTCTCTCTTGATCAAAACCCTAATAAAATTAAAAAATATTTTAAAATTCTTAATAAATCATAAATACCAAGATGGGTCGAGCACCCTATTGACACTCCCACTTTTAGTCAAAATCTTAATTAAATTAAGAAAATCCTTTTAAAATTTTAATAATTAATCAATGTCGAGATGGGGTTGAACACCGTGTTGATTTTCTCTCTGGCAAAATCTTAATTAACCAAATAATAAAGAATAAAATTAAAACATTTGCTGGTAATTGTTTAACAAAAGTTATGTGATGCCTAATACCTTCCTCATACTTAACAAACTCCTTGACTTTAGAATCTTATTAAAATAACTCGATGACCTATCCCATTATTATTTGAGTATGTGATAACTTCAAAAAATTATTCAACCTTGGGACGACATAAATACTACATTGACTACATCTATATCAGATAATGACTATAACGTATTAGATTGAAAGATTACTTTACATATTAGTATAATTAAATGACGAATCATTGATTACATATATTTTGTGTGATTCATCGCTTTTTTGAATATATTCAAAAAATAGTTTACTAATTGTTAATCTATACTAATATCTTGATGATATGATTCTTACTATTACCCGTATTAATATCATCTCATGATATTTATTGGAGATGTTTAATATATCTTCTATATGATATCGATACTTAATCAATACTGCATGTATAAAAAATAAATTTGATAATTATTATTATGTTTATTTTATATGTATATTTTATTCATTAGTATGATCAAACAAAAAATAACTTACATATATAAAAAATAATTTTTTTATTAATTATATATTCAATACATATAAATAATAATATAATATAAAATATTTTAAAATCGATAAAACAAATAATTTTTATAACATATTCTACTTACTTAAAAAGTGATTGCCTCATTCGGATCTCATGCTTTGCTTTGCCCTCACCCTCCATTTCTGCATTATTATGCTTGAAATTGTTGAATAAGAATGAAACAAATATTTTGAATATTTTTTATCCTTGAATAGGAAATAGAACGGGAAACTATTGGATTAGATTGGCCAGCTACAGCTAGACTCTCAAATCCACAATTAATAATGTGGACGTTAGAGAGATATTATACTAAAGAACAAATGGCTCAAGTTTTATTAGCTAGATAAAATGGAATCTGCTGTTTCTGTACATGAAACATTTTTTAATAATGATTGTGAAGAGATCAACAACTCTGTATTAAGAACATGATATTTGTGCTTGGAAGCAACTCATGCATGTGGAAGTCTGTTATTGCCCCTTTTTTCTCTGTTGTTCTTTCTTCTAACAAAAGAAGAAGAAAAAAAACCCTTCGAAATATGAGACGGAAAAGAACCATAATTCATGCTATCTAATTCCTTTGCTCGTCAAATTGGTCTAAAAGACACAGGCTCGACTTAAGTAGTAGTACTCTTATCCAAGAAATCAAGAGCTCTTTTCATTGCGGTGATTGACCAGATGTATCCAAAATTTGGCAAAAGAATTTGGAGACAAAGATGCTGCAATTCCTGAGTGCCTGACAAAGCTGGCAAACTCAAATCTTTACATTTCATAGAGGAAGGAAATTGTAATTTAAAGATAAGGAACTCATTAAACTGGCTGTTAATAGTTTTTCAGCGAAAAATTTTCTACTGAGATTCAGTTCCATTGTCTTTGAGCTGCTCTTGACTCCAAGCAATATGCATGAATTTTACAACTTCTTTGTCTCTACTTTGGTTTATAATTCTTCTACTGGGAATTTCTCTCTCCCTTATCTTCAGAAAACACACTTGTCCTGACCTCTCAGTCGCATGTGCACTATCTTATACAGTAACCTTCATCAGCCACTAAACTCATTACGTCTTCTAAACCGCTCTATCCTCTAATAATTGTTCTAATCTCTCTATCTCTCTTTCCTTTCTTAACTCCACTTTCCCACAGATATTTCTATGCATTGCATGGCATTGCATTGTTCTCTTAGTCCAACAGGTTCTGCATAATCTACAGTAGTGTTTATTTTGTGCTCAGTGATTTAGCTAGGCATAAATGGTAGGCTTCTGTTTAGGTGGGCCGCTCTCTTAAATGAGTTTGAAGAAGTTTTCATGTGTGGTTTTGTATTGTTGGGTCCTCGCACTTTCGTACTTGTTTATAGTGATGGTTGATGGAAAAATATTTTTAAAAATTAATAAAAATAATTTTAAATAATTAAATAATAAGATAATAATAATAAGATATTAATATTTATATACTTTAATTAATGTGACTTAAATTAATTAATAAAAATGAGTAAAATATTTTTATTATCTTCATAATAGAAGAATACAAAATTTAAAAAATTTTTCTAAATTTACAAATAAAAAAAAGTATAAAATTTTTACTAAAAAAAATATTCGTATAACTTCAAGAGTTCAAATGACTTATAAGTTTAATTTTATAAAAGATCTAAAACTTAAATTAGAGACGACAAATAGGCCTGACCAACATGATATAGCATGAGCTCGGTTTATGAATAGTAAGAGTCTAGCACGGTTAGGCCCACTAAAAGGATCGGGCCAGGCCAAAACATTAGGCCCATGGGTCGAGTCGTGCACGAGCCCATGCCGAACCTTGCCAAGCCCGACCCAGGTCATAAATAATGATAAAATAATAATTAAAATAATAAAAAATTATTATTAAAATTCCAATGGGAAAGCGCCCACGAGCCCATCCCACCTGCCCAACACGGCGCAATCCGCGAGCCCGGCACGGCATGGCCTATAAGGGTTGTGTCGGACCGATATTTTTTTGTCGAGCCCAATACGGCATGATATGTCAGCCCATAAGAACCTCATTTTCACGGGTCATGCTGTATCATGCCTGCCCATTTGTCATCTCTAGCCTAAATAATCTTAATTTCTCCACATATTTTAAAACTCATCATATCCTTCCTATTTATAATCCAAAAGAGGGGAAGGGGGGACAACATATATAACTGATCTATATGAGAAGGATGCAAGACACTCATTCTAACAAATCTCCGTCTTGACTTGTATCTAGCATACAAAAAATAAAAAATTTACTCTAAAATTTACGCTACCTTTTCTATTAAAACCCTAGTGGCTTAAGCCATAATTAATGAATACTAATTAAGCACAAGTACTGCTTGAACTTGTAAATGAGAAGCGATTTCGTAAATATGTTAGAAAGATTGTCTTTAGTATTAATCTTTTAAACAAGAATTTTACCTCTAGTTATGATATCCCGAATGAAATGAAATTTCATGTCGATATACTTTGTCTTTTTATGATCATCTAATTTTTAGTTAAGTAAATAGTATTATAATTGTCACAATGAAACATAATAACACTTTGATATTGTCTAAGTTCGTCAAACAAACCTTTCAACCATAAGATTTTCTTGATTGCCTTGATCACTATTATATATTTTGCTTCTTTAGTTGTTAAAGATACAACATGTTACAAAGTAACTTTTCAACTAACTGCACATCCACTAATGCAAAATACATAGCCTATAAGTGATTTTCTTTATCAAGATCTCCAGTATAATTAGAATTCATGAAACTAATCAAAGTATCACTATTTCTTCTAAACTCCAAACAACTGTCTGAAGTACTACGTAAGTATATTTGAGAATCCACTTCATGGCTTGCTAGTATTCTTTTTCTGGATTAGACATATATCTACTAATAACACTAACTGCCTATGAAATATCAGAATGTGTACAAATCATTACATACATAATACTATAAACTGCGTTTAAATATAGAAAATGTGCCATAGAATTTTTCTCTTCATCTAACTTTAGTGACTGAGCTATTGATAATCTGAAATGACTAAAAAGAGGAATATAACAGGTTTTGCTTTCTTCGTGACAAACCTTTCCAAAACTTTTCAAGTAGTTTTTATGTGACAAATGCAATCTTCCACTTCTTTTAATTTTCATATCAAGAATTTTCTTTGTTGCTCTCAAATTCTTCATCTTAAATTTATTATTCAACTAAGTCTTTAAAATCTAAATTTTTTTCAAATGCTTGACAGTAATGAGTATGTCATCAATATAAAGCTACAGATAAATAAAATAACTATCTTCTAATTTTTGAAAATAAGCACAGTTATCATACATGCTCTGCGAATAATTATAACTTGACATAAATAAATTAAATCTTTTATACCATTATCTCGGAGATTATTTTAGCCTATACAGTGATATCTTCAACAAACAAATATGGTTTTCCTTTTCTTCAACTTCAAAATCCTCGGGTTGCTTTATATGAATTTGTTCTTCGAGATCATCATGTAGAAAAGTTATCTTAACATCAAGCTATTCTAAATCTAAATCATATATGGCAACTAAAGGAAGCAAAACACGGATAAAACTATATTTCATCATAAGTGAAAACATATTATTAAAATCAAAATCATGTATCTGACTGTAGCCCTTTATAACTAATCTTATTGTATACCTTTTATTTTGAATCCTTGGAATACCTTCCTTTTTCTTGAAGATCCATTTAAAACCAACAATCTTCTTTTCTGACGATGATTTTATAAGAACCTAAATTTTATTTTTATAGAGAGATTTAATTTTTTCATTCATTATAATTAACTAGTTATGTGAATCATCATAAGAAACTGCTTCTGAGTAAGTAGAAGATTCACTAACTCCATCTGTTTCTTCTATAATTGTCAAAACATATGCGATCAAATCTGTATATCTCGATGGTGGTTAAATCTTTGTCCTTGGTTTATCTCTGGTTATAGAATATTGCTTCTCCTCTGGATCACCTTTTGAAAATTCAGGTGTCTCATTAGATTTAATTAAGTTATAGAGGAATTTGACTGAGAAAAAATAGAACTGTAGATCTCTATCTCCACTTACTTCTGCATATTATCATTTTTACTTAAATTATAAACATTAAAACACTTCTTTTCTGAGGACAACATAGATAACTCATCAAATGTAATATCTCTGTTGATTATAAATTTTGAGGATTTAGAATCTAAACACCATAGTCTGTATCCTTTTACTCTAGAAACATACCCAAGAAAAATATACTTTTTAACTCTAGGCCCCAATTTTCCTTTATTCACATACATGTATACTGGATACCCCAAAATCTTCAAATCAAAGCACTTTGTAGGAATACTTGATCAAACTTTGTCAGGAGTTTTAAAATTAATATATGCAGAAGGAGCATAGGTGATAATATGACAGTCTATAAAGATCTCATTTGTTTAAAAATCTTTTGTCAAACCTGTATTAGAGATCATACAATGAGCTCTTTTCAAAAGAGTTCTGTTCATTTTTTTCTGTCATATCATTCTATTGAGGCGTCATCCTGACTATATAGTGTTAAACAATTCCTTTATTCTTGGAAAAGTCATTGAATTCAATTTCACAAAATTTCAAGTTATTATCTATTTTGCACTGCTTGATTTGTACCTACAATATCTTATGCAATATCTACACTTGTAACTCCTCCTTTTTTGGAAACATCTTTTTTGTTGGGCTACACACTGTGTCAACTGCAATCCTGTTAGCAGCTGAGGTATTTTGACAACCATTTTACTCTTGGGTAACTGATCCAGCGAGGAACCTTTTTGTATGAGTAATTACTAATATTGAATTGAGCAATCTCTCAATTATCCCATGAGCCTGAATATTGTGAATGATATGCCACATTTGAGTTTGTGATTTACATAATATTTAATTTGTTATTTATCAAGTGCATAATTCTTTACGACCCAAAAACCTTTTGCTCGACGGATTGAGAAAAATATAACAGTATTAGAATCAAAGTAGATGAGCTTCAAATGTATAGCTTCAAATTTTATATACAATCACTTCAAATATAATATTGCAATCAATCATCTTATCATTCCTTTGCACAGAGAATTATATGCTACATCCAGGTGTTTGCATTATCTAGATGATTGGCGGTTATGTTGCCGGTTGAGTATTATGAATTTGTCGGAGGTATACAGAGCAGTATTTCTTACTTCAATCTACCTTGGGAAAATGGGCACATTTAACCAGTTATGGTGGGCTAAAGATCCCTAGCTTGCCCACATTCCTACTTTCCAATTTTCATAATTTGACGATTTTTTAAAGTAACCAACCAAATGCAGGGAATTCAAATACCTCTCCAGTCTTATATGCCTTGCAACTCACTCCAAGGGAATATAGCTTATTGTTTAAGGTAAAAAAAATTATTTTTCCTGCTATTTTACTTTTTAGCTCCCAATAGTATGTTATGAATATGTTCAGTGATTAAATGCATTATTATATGCACACAAAGCTAGGATAATAAAACAGAAGCAGACTTCTTGGATTCACATCACTTAAATGGGTAAGTTATTAGGATGTTTTATTACAGATTATCAATACTTTCCAGAATGCTAATGGCATATAATGAGTTTGGGTATGAAGTGTTAGCTTTCATTGTTATTTGTTTATTTATATGCTATCTTACTGCATTCATTCTTCTTGTAGTTGGAGGGATTTTGACAGAAGCATGTTCTGGTTAGCTGTAATTGGTGATGGTTTGATACTTTTGCATGTTTTACTCGTTGTAATTCTAAAATTCAGAAAGAAAAACTCTAAAAAGCAGATGGGTTATGGAGCACTCACATTCCCAAGATTTGAGAGATTTTTAATAATTCTTGCACTACCGTGTGTTTGTAAGGCCTTTGATACTCTAGTTATAGGTAAGTTCAACATTCAATTTTCCCAATTTATCATTAAAATTGACTCAAAAAAATCTCCATCAGACATCCATGATCTTTTGAAGTTGTATCGATATATTACAGCAAGTAATACTATGTATATATATTTTATCATAAATTGTCAAATTTTATCCTATTCTCAAAATGTTCAAGGTAGAGCATGATCAGGCATTATAGTTGGCATTCTGCTATTGGCTGTGGTGTCTTTTGTACTGCTTTCCTTGCTCTTATTCCTCTTAGTTGGAATCACCTTTGAGAAGCTGCTTCAATACAAGGAAGTCCATTAAGAAGGCCAGACATTTCATTGGTACTAAGAGATTGTCTGAATAAGTCTAGGTCCTGGTAAAAGAGGTCAATGGACGTCGAAAAGCCAACCAAAGGCTATTCATTTGACTATGTTAGGTCCTTTATTTGAAGATCTCAGAGGTCCCCCTAAATACATGCTTTTGCAGATTTCTGAGGGAAATCTTATTATGGATGGGTTTGTTGGACAGCAGTACGTGAGGCACAAGTTTCGTTGATTTGAAAATATTTTTGGGTCAACAAGGAAGATTGTGGTTGTGAGAAAAATCTTGTCTAAATATTTTATTTATTAATGCTTTCCAATTTGATGTTTTGATTGACTTTCCTATTTTTAAGCTTTCCTATTTGTAATCTTTCCTTTCATGTAAACATCTATTTAAAGAGGTAATTCTTATGAATAAAAAGGGTAGTAATTTTCTCAAAAATAGTTTAAGAGGTGCGGGACTCTCTCTAACGAGTTTCAAGGTAGTGACTCCCTTTGAAGAGTTGCACGTCATTCTCTCATTATAGGTAAATCAAGGAATAGGAATAAGAGCAAAAGTCTATTCACAGAGTTTGATTTTCAAGCACATCGTTCGATGACACGACCTCAAACACGGGATCGTAACAACTTGGTATCAGAGCCACACACCATGGACGATAGCACCATGCAGGAAGAATTACGGAGTCTTTTAGTAGCATCAGAAGCACGAACAGATGCCAAACTGTAGCAGCTCACTCAACAGATGAAAGCTTTGCTACGATCCATGTCCCATGCTAAAGAAGGAGAAGTCGGGGATAACAGCTTCAATAAAACTCGTCGAAGTAACAGGTGTGGGGGGCAACCCGAATCTAGCAATAAGGTTGGGGGTTTTGTGCCGCGATATTCCAAACTAGACTTTCCTACTTATAATGGGAAAGATGATCCCTTGGTGTGGCTTCACCGTTGTGAGAAATTTTTTACCAACCAACATACGGCCGAGGGAGATAAAGTTGAATTGGATGCCTTTCATATGTTAGATGAGGTACAACTGTGGTATTATCAAATAGATAAAAGGAGCCGAATCTAGCATGGTCCTTATTCAAAGACCAATGCACTTTATGGTTTGGACCTCCTTTGAAAAGCAATCAGCTAGGAGAATTGATCAACCTAAAATAAATGGGCTCAGTGGAGGAATATTAGTGCAACTTTCAGACCTTGTTGGCACGGGTCAGAATCATTCGAATTAATCAACAAATGGACATGTTTACTGCCGGATTAATTGAACCCATTCGTTTGGATGTTGAGATGCATAATCCATCTAATTTAGGGCATGCCATGAGCCTAGCAAGGGCCATTAAAAGGAAACTTCAGGTCAATTACATCCCCCAAAAAGGTTACAGTACAACTAATAATTTCAGCTCGAAATGGGTCACCACCAACCCCACTATTGGAACCAAAAATGTTATTACACCAACAAAGTCAATAGCCGACTCTAACAGTGCTTCGTCTTCATTTGTCAAAAGATTAACGCGTGTAAAGATGGCTATCAGGCGAGCTCAAGGACTGTGTTATAATTGTGATGAGTCTTATACTCCGGGACATCGATGCAAGAAGCTATTTTGGATTAAAATAACGAAAGGGGATGAAGAAGATGCACAAGATGCAGAGGCAGAACCTGCTATTTCGCTACATGTAATATCGGAGAACAACAAGCCAACATCATTCAATTACAAGCTGTGATTATTGATCGACCATTAATCGGGTTGGTTAACTCTGGTAGTACACATAACTTCATCAATTTGACAGCGGCTCAGAGTTTGGGCCTATGCATCCTTCCCCAAGTCGACGTCAAAGTATCAGTAGCTAATGGGCAAAAAGTCTCTGGCTTGGGGCTTGGGCATTTGCACCAAAGTGCAATTTCTTGTAACTAATAATTCTTTTACAACTGATTTTTTTGTTATTCCGTTGGCTGGATTTGATTTTGTTCTAGGTGTCAAGTGGCTACTCACATTAGGTCCAATTCTGTGAAATTTTGCTGTACTCACATTGAGCTTCAAAGTCAACGGGAAACAAATCACTCTACAAGGACAACAACAGCCTTCAAAACCACACTCACAACTTATTCAAGCATCAAATCAGCAAACTCATGACTTAGACAAGCTACTGGCAGCCTTTGACGACTTGTTCCAGGAACCATCTGGACTACCTCCCATACGTCATTGTGACCACCGTATTCATTTAAAGCCGGAAACGGAACCAGTGGTAGTACGCCCCTATCGTTATCCTCACCTTCAAAAAGATGAGATCGA
>JAVXUL010000016.1:4653684-4670028 GCA_035590515.1 Trichilia minutiflora | reverse complement strand
TCGGTCAGTTGGTTGTATTTCCCTGTTAGGCTCTATCTCTCCCCTTCTAGTTGGTCATTATTAATCGACAAGACCTAGCCCAAGGCCTCAGCAATGAGAGTTTTTCAATCAGGATTTTCTTTTCTCTCGTCCACTAGGAGCTCTCAGCCTTCAGAGCAGAAACCTTTGCTTTTAGGTCTACTTCTTTCCTTGCTGACTCCTATTGTAGTTTGATCAGTTGTTTTGGAGACCTTTTCTCCAACTGCCTGATTGATACCGAGGCTTTTTTACTAACCTTTATTGCTTTCTGGAGTTCCTTCATAAACAAGTCCAGCAAGTATGCGTTCTACATAAAAAAAAAATGGATAAGTCAGATACATATCAACCAAGGTAAAAAAAAATAA
Source organism: Trichilia minutiflora (assembly GCA_035590515.1). Classification (NCBI taxonomy): domain Eukaryota; kingdom Viridiplantae; phylum Streptophyta; class Magnoliopsida; order Sapindales; family Meliaceae; genus Trichilia; species Trichilia minutiflora. The sequence goes on along the minus strand of JAVXUL010000016.1, from coordinate 4,669,645 downwards.
CAAGAAAAAGCTCTGATGGCAGAAAAACGTAAGAATTTGAAAGAATAGTGTGAAAATAACAAGAGTAAGGAGGGGTATTTATAAGAGGAGAGGAATAATCCCGGCCGTAGATCGAAACGGACAGGGGGTCATCAGCGTCCTTGACTATCAATGCCCCCACAAAAATCGAGGAACCTTCAAATCCCTTCAGCAGCGCTTCAACATATGGCACATCCCCAACCAAGCATTCAAAAATCGTTTAGTACCTGAGGAGCCGCCTTCTTAGAGACAACTGTTAATAGGTATGACAAGACTTTTGACAGGGGCAATTAATGAAGACAGAACGGAGATCCAGATATGACACATCATCAACAGTGTAACAGCTCTGTTAGAAGCAAGAGAAGGGATCTCAAGTATCATGAAGCTTCCGTGACATGATAATTGTCTCAAGGACAATGAAGTTTCTGTGCCACGCCAACGGCCTCAGTGATTAACCACTCCACCAGTCAATTAGATTCACCTGAGTCGGTATTTTTTTTTTTGGGACAGATAATCTCAGGCATAATTTTTTGGTGCGAGCCTTACTGGTCTCACATCAGAAATTGGGGGATTGGATACTTGGAGGAAAAAATGTAAGGGTGACACGTGGATACCCTGTCAGCAAGGCACAAGTAAGTAGCCTGGGATAATCCTACGCAGTTCCGTCTCAGATACACCTCGCCCCAGGTATCTCCTTGCTCAGGGAATACACGGCCCCGGGCAAATTCTGCCTTGGGAATTCCTCTTCTCAAGGATTCTATGGCCTCAGTGAGTTTCGCCCCAGGTAATCAGCATCCCAGGAGAATTAATGGTGTCTTAGGATTCTCACCGTCTCAAGCACCACAAAGACTGAAGCTCCTTCTCAGGCATGGTGCAGTCATCCACAGCATGCCTCAGGCATCCAACAGCATCAACTCAGACAAGTCGCCTCCCCAGAGACCCAAATAACTTCTTAGATGAATTTACAGGCAATCCTTAATCAGGGCGAAAATTCCTACACAGAGTATCAGCAGACATGTGCCCTCTCCTCCAGCTCAAAAATGGGAATGATTGCTGACAGTTGGCCTCTTAAATACACCTGTCCCATCCTCTGACTATTTTTTCAGATGATGGGACGGTGTCAGGCCCATACTCATGTAGATGTGTCAGTATCATTAATGAAATTCGATTGCATACTGCCCCATATCAGATGTCACATCTTCTCATTCTCAGATGCCAAGTCACTGTTCAGGAGAGAAGCACTATATAAGGCAACCTTCTTCAACAGAGAAAGGACTTTTACTTTTTGATTGGGACCTTTTTTGGCTGGCTCTCTCGAATTTTGGGACTCTCTCTCGAATTTTAAATTTTTGATTGAAATCTCATCAGAAGTTTGTACTAGGATCACATGCTGATAGAATCAGAGAGAGAAAAAAGGAGCCTGATTATCATCTTTCCTAACCATTTTCATTTGGTAAACTTGGGGTATAAATTCTACACATTTTTTTCCCATTTCGAGCCATTTTCGATTTTCTCTTTGTTGCTTTCGTCAGAAGTTTATTTCTTTTTTTTCTCCACGTTATTTCTGACTTAGGCATCGGAATTTTTCCGTCGAAAACCCCTCCCGGAATCACTCCATAGATGTTTGTTGTCTTTGCAGGCTTAGGAGGTGAACCCTCGTCGGAAACAGCCACACTTTCAGTCGCTCTTCGGTGAAAAAATCTCTGTTCAACAACAGCCACATCGCTCTCACACCTCACCAACTAAGTCATTCGTCATTGACCGTGAGGAGGGTCCACGGACAATTCTCGCACCAATAGTTTTAATACACTATTTTTGAGTTGTAATATTGAAATGTGTTGTGTCTTGATTGGTCGATATAAATAGAGGCATGTCTTTTTGGAGAACCTTATTATTGCATATTGACATAACAAAATCTACACTATCAAGTTTCAATGGCTAGTGATTGTTCGAGTTATTTTTGCACCCCTTGAGACTTTTATAAATACTCCTATTTTTTATTTTCTTATATTTACTCACATTACTTACTAAATTTTACTCGATTGAGTGTTGATGCCATTCAATCTTTCCAAATCCTCAAAATTTCTTACCTTTCTAGCTTTCATTGTCACAAGTAAGTACTTGTTAACCTTTTTGTTTATATTTCTTCCTTCTAGAAGTATGATTTAGGAAAAAAATTAATTCCATTGAATAAACTAGAGCGTTGTTCTCAACATCCTATAGTCATAATTTTTGTAAGGTGGCATAAGGTTATATGGGTTTGTAGGAAAATCTGACAGAAGCTAGGGTTAGGTTTCAAGTTGGCCTGCATAATTTTGGGCCATAGAGATAATGCAAAGAGTGTAGCCTTGGCATCCATAACATTTAGGGCCCATATGACCTTTTTATCGTTTGAATCAAGTAGTAGGTTGATAATTTTTAGTCATGACTAGAAAAAAAAAAGTGGGCTAAGGTTTATTTTTTGGGTGTTTGCGTGCTCTTAACTTGAATACCTTTAGATTGACTCCAAATATTATACACATTTCATCTCTTTTGACATAGATTCGATGGAGTTTGCCTCAAATCAGTAAAACCACTGGGATGACTGCTTTTCAACTGTATAAAAACACATAAAGAAAGTTAGGAGTAATGCCAACTTCTCGACCTAAAGATTATGATATTTAAGTCAAATCTAAGATCTTAGAGACAAGAAAAGTAAAATTTCAACTAAAGAAGAAGAGTTTCTATAAATACCAAATCGAGATATATGTATTATTTGTTGTCGTATCTTATCCCTTTTATGACGGAGAGGTATTAGTATTTATAATAATTAATAATATATCTTTCTAAACTTTCGCATATGAAGTCGTTAGAAAACAAAGAGTTGACGTTTGTCATAGAGATAATGTATTAATGCTAGATAATAAATCATTATGTAATCATTATTTATAAATATAGACTAATATAATAATTACTTAAATTGTGATTTAGATAAAGATTTTAAATATAATATAACACTTTAAAATAATTTTAATGATATTATTTTCTTTTTATTATCTTTATTTTTAAATTAGAGTTCGAGTCATTTTTTTCTTACCCAAAACTTACTTTGAATAAGGTAAGGTGACTTCTGTTAACGTTGTAAATTTAAATTCGCCCACAAAATTTAACTCCCGTCCATAAATCAGTCTCCCACCCCAAAGTTTAGAGACGATGCAGGCGATGGGATTGGCCGGAATCCTTGCCTCGGTTCGCCCCAAACCCTCAACAGCTACCATCACTGCAACTGTAAACAGAAATAACAAAGGTTTTCGTTCCCCAATTTGTCTTTGCTTACATTTTTTTAATTCGAAGTGGAACCTTAACAACCCCTCCGTTTCTGCAATATTGTGCTTGAAATTGTTGAATAAGAATGAAATGAATATTTTGAACTTTTTTGGTCCTTGAACAATAGAGAGAAATGGAAACCATTGTGTTATTGGATTGGCCAGCTACAGCAAGACTCTCAAACACAAAATTAATAATGTGGAGCGGAGAGAGATCGTATACTAAGATTAAATGGGTCAGATTTTATTAGCCGGATAAAATGGGATCTGCAGTTTCTGTACATGGCACATTGTGAATAATGATTAGTGAAGAGATGCACTCTGTATTAAGAACATGGCATCTGTCCTTAGAAGCAGCTCATGCACATGAAACCTTGTTATTGCCCCTTTATTTTTTTCTCTGTTGTTTATTTTCTAAACAAAAGAAGAAGAAAAAAACGCTTCAAAATATGAGACGGAAAGCATCATAATTCCTGCTACCTAATTCCTTTGCTGGTCATGAAATAATGAATTTGTGATGAAATGCATCATATCGGTCTAAAAGACACAGGCTTGACTTAGTATTAGTACTCTAATTAAGAAATCAGGAACTTCTTCATTACAATGATTAACCAGATGCGTCCAAAAATTTCGAAAAGAATTTGGAGACAAAGATGCCTCAATTCCTGCGCGCCAGGCAAAGCTGGCAAACTCAAATCTTTACATTTCATAAAAAAGGGTAATTGCAATTTTAAAGATAAGTAACTTATTAAACTGGGTGTTAATGGTTTTCTAGCCAAAAATTTTCTACCGAGATTCATTTCCATTGTCTTTGAGCTGCTCGGGAGTCAAATTAATATTCAAGAATTTTACAACTTCTTTGTCTATACTTTGATTTCTAATTCTTCTAATTGGAATCTCTCTCTCTCTTATCGTCAGAAACAGACTTGTCCTGAGCTGTCAGTCGCATGTGCACTATCTAATACCAACCTTCATCAGCCACAAAACTCATTACCCGTCTTCTAAACCACTCTCGGTCCTAATAATTTTTTCTAATCTCTGCCTCTCTTTCCTTTCTTCGCTCCACTTTCCCCCAAATATTTCCATGCATTGCATTGCATTGCTCTCCTAGTCCAACAGTTTCTGCACAAACCACAATAATGTTTCTTTTGTGCTCAGTGATTTTAGCCGCAGCATAATTGAGACTTCTGTTTGGGCGGCACTCTATGAGGTTGAAGAAGTTTTCATGCGTCGTTTTGCATTGTTGGGTTCTATCACTTTTGTTCTTTAAAGTTCATGTTGATGGTTCGGAGGTTTCTGTGAAGTTCTTGAAGACTCCTAAGCTATTTTCACGTTTGAACTTAGCCACATTTTCTTTTGAAGTTCTGGTCAGTGGAAATGACACTTGTACAGACTGTAGCATCAGCTGCAAGGTATGTTGGATTTTCTAAATTTGCAAGACTGTAGCATCAACTGCAAGGAATGTCGATTTGTACCCCTTTTTGTGTACTTTACAATATGAAACTTGCAATGATTTTTTGTTGTCTCTGTATTTTCTTTAAACGATTTCTTTCACGTTATTGTCTACAATTTGGAAGTGATTTGCTAGTTGGTTTACAATTACCGAGTTCTTTCATCTTGCTATGAATTCTTTTGTCATTTCCTGATTGCTCAGATACATGATATTTCTCAATACTCGCTACCAACTTCCACACCTCGAATAAACTTTCTGTTGTTTAGTTTCTCTGAGCGGTTATGATTTTCGCTTATTGTATTTGATGTTGATTTCTCTATTGACAGGTGCATTATATGTTATATTGAAATTTCTGGTAACTAAATTTGATTTTTTATTTTTTAAATACCATACATGCAGCTGGATGATGGCATTGCCTCAGATTGTGGAGCTTGGGAAATTACATACACACGGTTGCAGGAAGGAAATCATACATTTGTGGTATGTGGCAATGGATCTCGAGGAGTTGGCTGTTCTAGCTACTACTGGATTGTTGGTAAGAAGCATTATTTTCTCTGTTGAGTTCTTGTTATGGTTTGTCCAGTTTAGAAATTTGGTATACACAAAAGATTTGCCCGTAGAAGTCCTTTTGACATCAGTTGGGAGAGTGTAAAATGTGATAACATGTAAAGTATGCCTCAGGCTGTTGGTCTATTTAAAGCTAAGAAAGTTGGGAGACTGAATTTTGAACTTTATAGAACCTGATGAAACCTTTAAAAGCTCAAGAAATGGCATTCACAGTTTTACTTTGTCCTAAATCCAATCATGCTCCATCTGTTGTTGAACTCAATAATTGCAATTTTATTGTCATACTAAAAGCTAAAATCTTGTTTCAAACATTCTACTTCTGGCTTAAATAGTTGGGACTAAAATTTATAAAGACTACTGAAACAGTATGTGTTGTTCTGATGATATTCAGGTTTGGATGTATTGGCAGTTATACTGACTTTGATTTGTGATCTACTAATGCTCAATTCTATGTCATTTTTGCAGATACAGTCCCACCTACGGCATATATAGCTGCATCATCATCTTTTACAAATGCTCTAAATGTGTCAGTAAATATTTCTTTTACTGAACCCTGTAGTGGCGGAGGAAGTTTTGGATGTTCTTCTGTGAATGTCTGCAATGTGAGTAGGTGGCCAACAAAATATATAAATCTTCCAATTCATGTTGTGCTTCTTACATGGTGGCACTGTCAAACAATTTGTTGAAGTCATCCAAATTCAATGATATGTTGGCAGTGTTTTTTCTTAATGATCAGACAATGTTGGGTTAACAGAAAATTGAATCATATTCTTAAATACTATTGTATCTTCTTTCAGCTGCTAGTCTACGGTGCCGGTCAAGTTATACCATCTTCGCTTATCACATTGCAACCAAGCCTCAAATATTCCCTTCTTGTGAGTTTATCATCTATAGTTCAGTATGGGAGGGTGGTGTTGGTAATGGCTAAAAACTTCTGCACTGACACTGCAGAGAACAAATTTTCAAGGGCAGCAAATTCTAGTTTCTATGTACATTTTGGTGAGTTCTTTTATCTCATTCTTCAATTTTCCTGGTAATGTTTGAAATGTTATCCGTATCATTTTGAAAGAGTAATGAGTAAGATATGAAGTCCTTCAAATTTACTTTCTTGTTTGATCTCATTTAATTGTTTTGTCAAAGAAAATTTTAAAATTCTTGGAATGGCCTGGAGACTGCAGCATTGGTTTAACCAACTGAAAGCTGAAACTTAACAAATGTTTCACATGAAGGGTTGAATCCGTTCAATTTCTCATAAATTTTCAAGTTTTTCTAATTAACCAGATTGATAAATATATAGATTGCAGGAACCATTTAATTATTGCCAACAAAATTTTATTATTGTTACCTAACTTGCTCAGTACATTTGGTGGCTACTTGTTTTCAACAGATAGACGAAGTTTATTTGTCAACCTAAGGTCTCATGTTCCTGAAAAGTTGCTTCAACTAGACAGTAAAACTAGGACTGTGCAGGCAACTAATGATTACAAGAAACTGAAGGTGTACTTGTACTTCTCAGCACCTATTTTAAATACATCAGCAGAAATTCTAAATTCTCTGAATACAAGTCACGGGACACTTCTTCCTATCAATGGAAAAAACCTTGGAAATCGCAGATTTGGCTTTCTGGTAAGTTGGTTTATATGAATGATGAGCTGGCATTGTGAATTATTATGTCGAGATATCTGTGAACCTATAACATATCGCATGCTTGTATCATTTTCATTTTCTTTTCAGGTTGCAAATATATCTAGTATTGCTATTATCACCATAAGGCTCAATTCAAATTCCATTATAAGCAGATATGGGACGCCTGTCTCGCCAATTGATCCAGTTACTTTCCTTTATGGTACAAGCTACATTCTTTTCTTATTAAATAAACATAATTTCTCAAAGTTTCAAAGTTCAGCAAGAATATATTCATGCAATAAATTAAGCACAATAATTCCTAGATTTCTCTGTTTTCTCAAATTTTCAAAGTTTAGCAAGAATCTTTTATATTCAAGCAATAAATTAAGCACAATAATTTCTAGACTTGTTTCTGAGAATACTTTGTAAAGTTGGTTTTTCCCTTCTGACATAAGCTCATAAGCTTAGATGTGACCAACAGATTCTCAGAGGCCCGCTGTGAGATTAAGTACAACATCTAGGAGAAGGACTAGGCAACATAATGTCCCAATATTGATAAAGTTCTTGAAGCCTGTATTTGGATTTAACTCCTCTTTGATATCAGTCTCAGGAGGGCATTTGCAGAGGCAAGTTATTTATTTTTAACAACTTCTGTAATCAACTATCATAGGCACAGCATTAAAATGAGCACATTTTCTGCTCTATACGTTGGTTATCAAAATAAGTAGCTTTAGATATTTTTTCAAAGAAATGAACTCCAATACATTTGAATTTTAGTGCTTTTCTCAATGCAATCCAGCTTCAAAGAAGTAAGGAGGAGCATATATGCTATAGAGATACAGGCCAGTGCTGATACTGTTTCTGTCAATATTCCCGAAAATGTAACTGGGGATGTTTCTGGGAACAAGAATCTACCATCTAATGTTCTTCAAGTGCGACAGTGTAAGGATTTGCTTCCCTTTTGTTTGTTGTTTGCTCAATTAATATGCCACATCCAATTCTTTTGAGCATTTTCTTTCTCCTTTGGCTGCTTTTGGTAATTTTCTGATACAAGGTGTATCACATATCTGCAGATTCTGTACCTACAATATCTTATGCGATATCTACACTTGTAACTGCTACTTTTTTGGTAACATCTTTTGTTGCTGGGCTGCACACAGTGTCAACTGCAAGCCTTCTATCAGCTGGGGCATTTTCAAGGCCATCTTACTCTCAGATATCTGATCCAGCAAGGAATCTTTTTGTATGATCACTTACTAGTATTGAATTGAGCAATCTCTTAGTTGTCCCATGAGCCTGAATATTGTGAATGATATTCTGCATTAGACTTTGTGATTTCCACAATGTTTACTTCGTTATTTAGCAACTGCATAAAGCTTAAAGCCTGAAAAACTTTTGCTTGATGGATTAAGGAAAATATAGGGGTATTAGAATCAAAGTAGATGAGCTTCAAATGTGTATCTTCAAATTTTATATAAAATCACTTCAATTATAATCCTGAAACCGATCATCTTATCACTCCTTTGCACAGAGGATTGCATGCTACATCCAGGTATTTGCACTGTCTAGATGGTTAGCAGTTACACTGCCAGTTGAGTATTATGAATTTGCTAGAAGTATACAGTGGACTATTCCCTACTTCAATCTACCTTGGGAAAATGGGCACATTCAATCAGTCATGGTGGGCTCAAGATCCCTAGCTGTCCCACATTCCTACATTTCTGAATTTCATAATTTAACTATTTTCCAAAGTGAGCAACCAGATGCAAGGAATTCAAATACCTCTGAACTGGTAGCTGGCTTGCCACTCACTCCAGGGGAATATAGCTTATTTTTTGAGGTAAAAAATCATTTTTCTTGCTACTTTCTTTAGTTGTCAATGGTATGTTATTAATATGTTCAATGATTTAATGTATGTTATTATTATTATATGTGCACAGAGCCAGGATACTCAACCAGAAGCAGACTACTTGGATTCGCATCACTTAAATGGGCAAGTTATTGAGATATTTTATTACAGATCATCAAGACTTTACAGAATGCTAATGGCATATGATGAGTTTGGATACGAAGTGTTAGCATCATTGTTATTTGTCTATTTATATGCTATTTTACTTCACTCATTTATTCTTGTAGTTGGAAGGATTTTGACAGAAGCATGTTCTGGTTAGCTGTGATTGGTGGTGCTTTGATACTTCTGCATGTTTTACTCCTTATAATTCTGAAATTCAGAAAGAAAAAATTTGAAAAGCAGATGGGCTATGGAGCACTCACATTCCCTAGATTTGAGATATTTCTAGTAACTCTTGCACTACCGTGTGTTTGCAAGGCCTCTGCTGCTCTAGTTAAAGGTAAGTTCAACATTCAATTTTCTGTTTTTATTGTAATATTGGCTCAAAAGAGTATGCATCAGACATCCATTATCTTTTGAAGTTTTATCGATATATCACATCAAGTAATACTATGTATATATTTTTTTCATAAATTGTAAGATTTTATTTTATACTCTAATGTTCAAGGTGGAGCATCATCAGGAGTTATAATTGGCATTCTGCTGTTGGCTGTGGTGTCTTTTGTACTGCTTTCCTTGCTCTTATTCCTCTCAGTTGGAATTACCCTTGGGAAGCTGCTTCAATACAAGGAAGTCCACCAAGAAGGCCAGACATTTCACTGGTACCAAGAGATTTCCCGGGTGGCTCTAGGTCCAGGTAAAAGAGGTCAATGGACATGGAAAAACCAACCAAACTCTGTTTATTTAACCATGTTAGGTCCTCTATTTGAAGATCTGAGAGGCCCCCCAAAATATATGCTTTCACAGATTTCTGGGGGAAATCCCCACAAGCAAGGAGGTGATCGTATCATTGCCTCTGATGATGAAACAGAAGATGCGGAAGCACCATTTATACAGAAGTTGTTTGGAATACTTAGAATATACTATGCAATCCTCGAATCCATGAAACGAGTTTCTCTAGGAGTTCTAGCTGGTGCCTATATGGATGACTGGTCCTCTAAAACTCCAACAATAATTCTGTTGTGCATTACCTCTTTTCAGCTCTTTTTCATGGTTCTTAAGAAGCCTTTCATTAAGAAAAGGGTTCAGTTTATTGAGATAATTTCTGTTTCCTGCCAAGTGGGTTTATATACTCTTTGTTTTATTCTCTCGGAGAAGGAATTTTCAGCCGGGGGAGAGACTAAAGTTGGAATCTTCATGATTATACTGTTCTTAGTTGGATTCTGTGCACAGATGATCAATGAATGGTATGCCCTGCACAGACAAGTAAAGCAGCTAAACCCTGCTAAGAATTCTTTTTTAACAGGTCTAAGAATAGCTTCCTTGGGACTTCTCCTGATTATTCTCCCACAGAAACTGATGCAAAACCTGCAAAGCAAATTTCCTTTGGATCGATGTGGGGATGGAGTTCCTGGTGAAATGAGTTCTTCTGCAGACAGGAACAGGAGCTCTGGGAGTAGAAGCTCAGGGTCAACAGAAAAACCATGGCAGAAACAACTAAGAGAACTGGCTAAGTCCAGCTTTAACAAAGAAAGAGTTGGAACTCCGAATGATCCTTCAAGCAGTGGAACTAAATGGAGCAATTTTTGGAACAGCAAAAGAAGTGGGAGTTCATCTTCAGAATCCAAGTCAAGAGACTCTAAACCAAAAGGATTGTACAAAGATTTGGAAGCCATTTTTGCAGACAAGTGAAACGCAAGCAACAACTTTCAGTAGAGTACAGGTATCCCTCATTTATCTTTTAGCAACTGGTGTATATCTAACACATTTAATTGTTGGAAATTAAAATTTCACACATATTTTTAATCCAGTAATAATCTTATCTGTTACTTTTGTTGAACTATGGTCCAACTATTAATAATGGAAGTGCATTGTAGTTAGTATAGACTGAGATGCAGAGGATCAAAGGGATGTTGATTAATGATTAGAAGGTTGGTTAGTAACCATGGGTAAAATTGTCCTTTATTAAGAAAAGGTGGTTAGTCATAGTTATGGGTATTGTACTGTTGCCTCGATTGGTTGGTTTTATTCTGATCTGTATCTTCTATGTTGGTTTAGACTTTATTCAGTAGAAGAGAAGAATAATTTCTCTGGAAAAATTCTCTCTTTCATTATTCTTCTTGATCTATGATGTCTATCTTGTTTTTCTTCTTCTTTAAGCTTGTATCAATTCTTTAGTTTCATTTATTATCTGGGAAATTCAAGGTTATGAAGTTCTTTTATTTTGATTCAATCATTGTTTCATTTTTTCTTGTGATTGGTTTGTTCAAGCATTAATTTTGTGTCAATCGTGGAAAGTAGTGGTTGGAAGTACGAAGATTTCTGGGTTCTGTGATTTGCAAATTGGTTGTTGCAGGATCTTGTTGGCCTGGTTTGGTATCACTTATTCTGATTAGGATCGTGATGAGAACTAACAGGTGGTATCGGAGCTACTAAGAAACATATCAATTCAATGAAAGATTTGAAGAAAGGCAAAAACCTTGAAGATCAGAAGCTGGTGTTAACCAAGTTCTTAATTAAAAAGTTTATAGAGAAGAATGACTTTTTATCTGGAAGCTTAAGATGAGAACACTTCTTGAGCATGCGGGATTAGATTATGACTTGGAGGAAGAAGACATCAAAATCGATGGAAAAGATTTGTTTGAATTTAAACTTAGGGAAATTCATAGAAAAGTTAGAAGTACATTATTCTTTCATTGTTAGATAAAGTCCTAAGAGAGGTGGTCAAAGAAATGACTATTAGAAGAATATGGAAAACGTTGGTTGAAAGGTATTGGTATAAGATTATAGTAAAGAGGTCGTAGTTAAAGATATATATGTATGTTGTTCACCTCAAAGAAGGAGGTTCAGTTGAAGATCACTTGGACATGAAGAAAGGGTTGCTAGAACTAAAGAAGAATCGCTTATTAGGACCCAGTGCAATGGTTAAGTTTAGATTTTATGTATTAGGGAAACTTTATAGGTCAAGTTTTGATAAAAGATACCTTACTTGATAGAATTTTGAAATTGTGCTTAGATTTGCCTACCAATAGAAACATAGAGAAAAAACAATAAAATGTCATAATTTTTCACATTTAAATTATGTAGGTCAACATAAACTATAAGAAAAATTGATATTTAAAACATAAAAATTTATTTTTAGATTGATGTTAATTAAAATTGATTCTTTAATGCTTTTTTTACGATAATGCAATGAAATCTATTAAGTTATTTGATTGATAACTGTTAGACATGTACGTATTAGGTAATAAATTTTTGGGAAATATGATAATTTTATTTAATAATGATAAAAAATAACAAATTATGAGTTTTAGATCATTTTATACCGAAAATTTTAAATATTTGAATAATTTTTGTATAAGAAAATAATTTCAACAATTTTTTTTTTTTATAGAAATACACAAAATCAAATAATAAATATTGAAGACCTTGAATTACAAAATTTGTTGAATAAAACGGAATTTGCAATGAAAAGATGTTTGTTTTCCTTATGAAAAGCTTTGAAATGCCAATACATATTCAGAATAGATGCCTTTTCTAAACAATTTATGTAGTTGCTATTGACATTGTTAAGAGGTTGGATGATTTTTGGAGTCGTCATCTACCCAAATAATAGTGGGATATATTACCGGGTTATTTTAATGAGATTATGAAATCGAGAGATTAATTAAATATGAAAAGATGCTAAGTACTCTACAACTTTCATTAAACGGTTATCAAAAAATATTTTAATCTTATTCTTGGTTGTTTGGTCAATCGTTAAATTAATATGAATTCTGATATGGGGAGGAAGAATTAATAAGGCATTCGGCCTATACTGATGTTAATTAATTATTAAAAATTTTAATGAATTTTTTTTAATTTAGTTAGGGTTTGAACTAAGAAAAGAACTAACCAGGGTGTTAGGTCCCTCTTGGTGTTTATGATTTATTATAATTTTTAGAGATTTTTTTTAATTTAATTAGAATTTTGATCAAGAGAGTCAACCCATCTTGATGTTTATCATTTATTAAGGTTTTTGAAGAATTTTTCTAATTTAATTAGAATTTTAATCAAGAGAGAGAGAGTTAATAGAGTGCTTGGCCTGTCTTGGTGTTTATTATTTATTTAAGTTTTTAGAAAATTTTTCTAAATTAATTAAAATTTTGACCAAGAGAGTGAAAATTAACAAGATACTTTGTCTATTTTAGTGTTTATTATTATTTAGTTTTTCAAAAAAAAATAAAATTAATTGGAATTTTGATCAATAGAAGGATAGTCAACAGGGTACTTGACTCATCTTGATACTTATTATTTATTTAGGTTTTCAAAATTTTTTTTAATTGAATTAGGATTTTAATCAAGAGAGAAAGAATCAATAGAGTATTCGACCTGTCTTAGTGTTTATTATTTACTTATATTTTTAGAGAATTTTTTAAATTTAATTAGGATTTTGATCAAAAAGGAAGAGTGTAAGATACTCAGTCCATTTTGATATTTATTATTTGTTAAGTATTTTAGAGGGTTTTCTAATTTAATTAGGTCAATCAAGTTATGAAAAAAAAGATTAATTACATATTAGTTTTTTTTATGTACTTATATTTTTTATTATCTTCTATATTTATTTAACCTATTTACAAAATAAAATAATAATTTCAAAAAAGAAGAAAAAATTATTTAAGCTATGTGTGACAATGTGCTAAACTATTTAAACAAACAATGAAATTTATTTTAGCGCTAAATTGCAAAGTTTCTAAGAATTTTGTCCAATGATAAAGAGAGAACTTAATTTGGGCTAACTTACCAACTAAACACATGAGCCAAAACTATAAAATTCTAAAATATATCTCGATTAAATTGAATGATTTTTCCCAAATTATGTCAATTTTGCAAATAGCCTAAAGTTAGCAAAAAAACAAAAGTTTTCTATTCATTGTCTTCTGCCTTCGGCAATCCTCTATAGCTAATATAGAAAATTTGTTGAAAACATGTGATCAAAGTGATAGTCACATACAGGGTTATGTCTTTTGATAAAGGATATGGTTAATGGTAAAAAGACACTATTAGTGAAGTGTCACAATTATTCAATGAATAATTGTATGATTTCGTCCATAATATATGTCTATAAATAGACAAACAAAGGCAGGAAATGAATATCAAAAAAGTAAACATGTGATCAAAGTGATGGCCACATGCAAAGTTATGTCCTTTAGTAAAGGACATGGCTAATGGTGAAAAGATACCATTAGTGAAATATCACAATTATTCAATGAATAATTGTATGATTTCGTCCATAATATATGTTTATAAATAGACAAGTAAAGACAGGAAATGAATATAAGAAAAGAATAGAAAGAATGCGGTAGAAGGTTTAAGTTTCTAGAGAGAGAAACTTGGAGAAATTATGAAAGCCTTGATTCCACCTTCTATCTTTGAGTTTTGAACGTCCCTGCATATAACCACCAGTCTCACGACAGTGTCAACGAATTCCAATAAAATTTGCTTTCAGGCATTTTAATGCTATATTTTATGGCTGAACTCCAATTTATTTTCATAACGCGTTACCCCGTTCATGCAAACATAATCATGTTACGCATAAGAACAAATCAAACCCACGCCTACGTTCAAACAAGCCAACCTCCCTTGTTTTTCATCCTATTTTCTTATGTATTTATGTTTGAATTAAGCACGACATATTCAAGGGCAATAAAGGTAGATTATATTACTTCATATACCAAAGATTATTTCTTTTGCCTTCATGAATTTTTTAATGCAAGCATTTCACGTTATTTTAATGCGTGAATTTAACCATACACAGCAAGTTTACGAAATATAAAACATAAGAAATTGCCCGTACCTCATTTTGTTGCTTCCTTATAACGAACCTTTGGAATTTTCAACCCCTTCTAAAATCTCCAACTTGATGTATGAAAGAGGATTAGTGAATAATGGCTCTCGGGTCTTTCTATGAATGTTGAATGTTTGACGTTCACTTGCTCTTCGGTAACTATTTTTGGTGCATAAGAGGATGGTTCAGTGGCTGCCTCGGAAAGGTTTTGGTGGCTACTAGGGTTGCTGGATTGAAATTCGAATGGCTGCCAGCGTGGAACTCCTCCTCCCCTTTCGTCTCGGTTAGACACGCTTATATAGACATCTCACACCTAAAGGAATCAGGGCATGACTTCCCTTATTTGCTACATAATTTTCCTTATGCACTTGGGAAGGATCCTTGACTTCCATCTAGCATTTATCCTTTGCCAGAATTACGGGGATCTCATTAAGTTTTCCTATATCTTCATCTTTTTTTTTTTTACTAATGAAAACAAACGGGTGGAAAAAATGGCAAGCATAATTTGATTATAAGCATTTAAAATTTCCTTTCCTTCCCATTATTAAGGCCATGATGATTGATAATAAAGTTATTTTAGTTATTTTATCTTTCAAAGATATTTGATTATAAGTATTTAAAATTTGCTTTCCTTCCTGTATTTTTTATTTAAAGATATTTTTGTCATTTTATTTTTAAGGGATATTTTTGTTATTTTTATAAAATATGTGCTTAGGTACTATCATTTACCAAATGATTTAGTGGCGATCATTTTTAAGTGACCTAAAAAAAATTTGATTAGAAATAGGTGTTGAATGAGTTAGAAATGAGTTTGGGAAATTAACTTTAAAAACTTTTCCTTAAAGAGAAGGAATTCAGTTAAACAAAAGAAGATAGAAGAATTTAGTTGAATGAATCAAATGATTCGTTTGAATGAATAAGTTTGGTCAAACAAAAAATCAGTTCGTTCGAATGAACGAATGGCCAAAATTTTTTAGAAAGTGATAGGAGAATTCGACTGAATGAAAGAGAAATTCATTAGAATAAAGTAAATTCGATCAAATGAATTGATTAATTTATTAAACCAAAATTTTGATAAAAAGTTGATTTTAGCCTCAGAAAAAAATTTTGTCTTATTTTGTTTTTTCAAGGATATTTTGGTAATTACATTAAGT
>JAVXUL010000016.1:4610112-4646175 GCA_035590515.1 Trichilia minutiflora | reverse complement strand
TATATAATAATTTTATTTATTTATATTTGATATTTATTTGATATTAAATAAATAAATAGTTAAATAGATTAAATTTTTTATTGATTAATTAAATGGATTGAATAGATTGGATCGAGTTAATGATCCAATCATATTATGATGTAGTATTTATTTAAAAAATAAATGATTCGATTAATAAATGGATGACACGATTATTAAATAAATGACACGATTAATAAATGGATCGTATTAGAATTGAGGATCTTGACACGATTAATAAATAGATCGTATTCGGATGAACACAAAAAAATATTATAAGTTCATTAACACGATACGAATACGATTCGTTTATCCAAATTGACACCCTTACTTTTAATGTAAGATAATATTCTCTAACTTTACAGAAATGGTAGAATTGAAACATAGAATAGAAGACGACGGAATATTTTGAGTGCAAATCCTGATTAATGGTTCTACACTGAAATGTAAGTAGAACATTATCACAGGAACCCGTATAGATTTTCTATTTCTACATTATTAGCCAATTTAATAATCCGATTGCCGTAGAAAGAAATTAAATTTAAATTAACAATTAATTTAATACTATGACAATAGTAATTAAAAGAACTGAACTTTATTCGACATGTAGTATCAAACAAAATATAATCCAACATGACTCTAATACAACATAATACACAAAACATTCCTGACTCTAATCTCTATCTCTTCTAACAGTTGATTACGAAGGCCTGCATTGTCCTTAAAAACACTTTGAGCATCCAATAACAATATGCTAACCTTTCACACAGTAATGCTGTGTGACCTGGCTTTAGACCTACCTACATATGTCGTGATAGTTTCGTCAACTTCATGACATAGTTGTTCTCAGGACCCAAAGTAAATGTTGGTAATGGTGCACCCTATATATATTCCTATCTTCATTTTTTTTTCATGTTCTGCTTTAATACAAATCAACAAAGCAAACTGATTGTATTCAATAACTACAGAAGCTGTCAACTCAGGAACGGGTTTCATTTTCCTTTTGAAATTTCTATCCACAAATCCAATGTCTTAAGCGCTCTTCCTGATAATTGTGTTTCACGTGCCAAGGATACTCCCTCAGCCAAGGTGTTCACGTTATTGCTGACCAACAGTGCTGCTGCAGCATTCAGGATCTGTTCAATTGTTGTCAGAATAAATTTAATTAGTAAATTCATTCTTGTTAAATAAGCATCTGCACGGGCTCACACACACAGAGGAGTCAGCTGAGGTGGGGAGTGTTAAGAGGAGAAAACTAACCAATGCATCTGCAATTGACCCTCGCTCTCCTGACAATACACACCTCAAGACCTCGGCATTATACTCGGGGACTCCACCTTGCAAGCTCTCTAGAGTGCAACGAGGAATGCCGAAGTCCACTATCAAATATGCATATTCATTTCAGTAGGACACACAAAGTATTCATACAACAAAGAAACTTTCAAAGCAGAAATATCACAACTGATATGTGTCTGTGTTTCAATCCAATCCATACTTCCAAGTAATCCTCAGTTGGAGTATAGCAGCATTAATTCATTTAGTTAAAATAAAGATAAAATGAGTTATAGATCAGTGACAAGATCTTACATGGATCAAATGAGAATCTTTCAATCTTTTCTGGAGTGACATCGAGGACCAGACCGGGTCCTGTATTCAGATCATTACACGTGAATCATTAAATTCAAGGATAAGATTATGGAAAAACAAATATGAAGACTACAGAAATCAAATGAAGCAAAAATCTCTTAATAGTAAATCAACAGATGATTACCCAGAAGCAACAAGCTTACCAAGGGGACTCATCTCATCTAGACCCTCCGAATGAACAACTAGTGCTCTTTTCATGCCAAATCTTTGCAATGCATTGGCCATTTTGAGCACCTATACAACAAACAGAAACAAGAGATCCAGTGATCAGGAAATTCCATAAATAAACCTTAACAGTTACACTAAATATATAGCCAATCTCCCAAGGACACATTGTCTACTATAATACCAGACCAATCAAGTAAATAATAATGTATTATAAAGCCATTACACGAAGCAAAACGAATCATTTATTTAATGATTCATTTATTTAAATTAACCTGGCATGCCTAGAAAACCTTTCAAAATAATCCTGCAAAAATTTAAAACCTCAAAATTTTACAGATAGTAGTCTCCCTTATCGATCAAGAAATTAAAAAGGTAACGAGAAAATTGAAGCCATGAAGTTTTAATAATTAATCCTAAGTTTAAATAGTTAATCAAATAAGGTTTTCAAGCTCCCAAGGGTTACACTTGACTCCATAAAACATTGACCGAAAATTAAGATTCCAAGCATGGAAATGAAGCCAGCTGCCTCATTCCCAAACACCCTGTTCGGTTGCTAATTTTCGACGATGTATTTTCATGTGAGAGCATAATGATGTTGGTTAACAGCTCAAATAAGTTCGTGCAACCACACAAACTTTCAGTTGTCACAAATGATGCTATCGACATGTAAACAAGTTCGAACGGCTTGGTTTAAAGAAGGCCATGACCACCAACAAATCTTTTGGTTAATGAAAAATTATTAAGAAGTCTTCCTATAGGATAATAAGATGTGTACCATGGGATAGAACACCATATAGATACTTACCAAGGCTTCATCGTAAACACCAACTACAGCAAACGGCAGGTGTGCAGGATTCAACAGAGGGCCCAATATGTTGAATACAGTTTTTACTTTGAGCTTTTTCCTCACTGTCCTGACAAACTTCATGGCAGGGTGATACTTTGTAGACATCATGAAACCAATTCCCACCTCATTCACACACCTTGTTACTCCCTGTTGTCTAGGGATAAAAAAGGTTAAACCAGTATAAGAATGTCTAATATTTGTATATCATTATCACATTATTATTTTTAACAGTCAGTAGGCTGAGTGGATCTAGAACTTAATGGGTCGATTTTCAGCCAATGTAAAATGTATGAGCTCTGTTGTGGAAATCCGCTAGGGGAAAAAGTCAGATTAGCTGCATGAAGACTAGCAAAATAAGTTATTCCTGGTACGTTTTGATCCAAGTATTGCCCAAAAATGGCCTCACATTCACCGAACTCTTGAAGGAGAAGAAGGAAGATTATTAAATCTAAAAGTGAGTCAATCTACAATGCCAGTTCATCACTAGAGCCCAAGTTAATGTTGAGGCCCATAAACCATGGCAAGTTGGAAGCCTAACGACTTTCTTTGTATCCTCTGAGTAATTCTTGAGTAATAGATACGGAAAGTTTCACTTGCAATTAACCCAAACAAAAGAGAAGTGAATGTACATAGCATCCTGTGATTAATATTAGCACATAGAGAAATTAGCTTGATAGAATATGGTATCACTTCCAGTACTGTGCAAAGGGTTTCATGCTTTCAAATTATAGATTTCCTTTTTAGCATTCAACACATATTTCTCTTTCCAAAAAGTGCGAGAATGCAGCTTGCAACACATTTAGGAGTAACTACAGTCATAAAATTGCAGACATAAAAATAAATAACTTCATTCATATTGCATCTACCTGAGGATCTAAGTCAATAACTACACCCAAAGCTTCTAACACATCAGCACTTCCACAAGCAGAAGAACCAGAACGATTCCCTTGCTGTGACCAACAACCAAACCGGCATAGTTAATTATTAGCATAAAAGTATTTACTTCATATCATCATACCACCAAAGTTATAGCATTAAATAAGGATAACAAGAATGATCACCTTGGCGACTTTTGCACCACAAGCTGCAGCAAGTATTGAAGCACCTGTTGAAATGTTCACGGTGTTTGCACCATCCCCTCCAGTTCCCACAATGTCAACTGCATCATCCAGTCCTTCCACCTTCCAAGAATGCTTCATCATCGCCCTTGCCAATCCCACAATCTATTCCCATCAATTTTGAGATTATTATCTTTTTTGAACAAATATATTTATTCATTCAAAAAGGCAATGCAGTAAAACCTGCTAAAACTGAGGGATTGAGTACTTTTGTGATGGTTTTCTTTACAATGATTTACTATTGCTTTACCAACAATGAGGAAAAGAAAAACATTTTGATTTGACATAAGGTAATGTTATAGCAATTCAAATAATACGCACCACTCTTAGCATGCTAAAATCACATGAAATTCATAACATAAAACGGTAAGATTCGAACAAAATTACTTAAGAGAGAAATTGAAGATATTGTTGAAACTGATATGACAGCAGTTTCATTAGATAAAAATGGCAGAGTCAACCAATCCATTTTTACCTCTTCAAATGTCTCCGCTTTGGCTCTGAGCAATACCAGAAACGCGCTAATCAAAGCCTCGTCAGCTTCCTTCAACAAAACATCCAGCGACGCTTCCGCCTCCGACGCCGATAAGTCCACCCGATTAATCAAAGACTCAATCAACTGTCAAAATAAAAAGTCAATAATTCAGAAAATAAAACTATAATGACAAACTGCAATTCCTCAAAAAATCAAAAACGAAAGCCCACGTCGTAGCTCATTAAACGTCGATTGGAGAGTTGAAATTTCACAAACACTCGACACAGCAGTTGGCACAGTAGTGCAAGTAGTTACTTCTCTGTTTCTTCGGTTGGTGACCGTATTGAATCTACAGTTCCTCGGATGGAGAAACGATGATAACGGACGGATGCGGTTCAATGAAGAGTAAGAACCTAAAGAGCAGTTGATCAACGTTCCTGCCATTGGTTCTGTCATTACAACGAGAGTGTGTTTAGTCAGACCCGACACAACCCAAGTGAAGGCAGGGTCTGAGAGACTGAGACTAGTGGCTTGGTTAAAAAAAAAAAACTAGGTAAATGAGAAAAGTACGAAAATGCCCTCTCTTTTTTTCCGAGTTGATGGCATCTCAAAATATTAACCATCTTAGTTATTTTTTCAACAAATTTATACCTATTAATTTAAATACAAAAAATCGATCAGCTAGTTGGGACATTCTCACTTTCTTTTTTTTGTTGTATATATAAGAGGATCGAACCTAGGACAAATATAAAATAACAACCATATCTTACCAGATAGAAACACCCAACTATACATCTTGGGTGCGGGACATTCTCACCTTTTTAAACTAAGTATTGTATTTCTCTCTCAAAAATCATATTGCACTTCTTCTTTTCTACTAAAGCTTTGAAGTTATAACTTTTAAAACATTTGCTGTTGTATTAAACATTCGACTGAGGCATTATCTCAAAAATCTTAAATTTTTTTAACTTTGTTTTGAATTTTTGAAATTTAAAAAAGATTAAAAATTGAATTCTTTTAGGAAATAAACATATAAATATGTATTTAGTTGATATAATTTAATTTAAATATAAAAAAATGATTATGAGAATTGGTAACCATGATCATTTTGTTTAGGAGAATAGTTATCAATAAGTTACACCCATTTTTGAATTTTCTGTAATTTTGTTAAATGAGTTCAAAATAAAAATTAAGCTTAATTTGAAAGTCTCAAGTAAAGATTATTTCAAAAGTTAAATTATATAATTAGTTCAAAAATGCTAAGGAAACTTAGTTGAAAATTGAATTATATCATTAGTTTGAAAATTGAATTATATATTTAGTTCAAAAGTCATAATTAAAGCTTAGTTTAAAAATTTAATTATACACTTAGTTCGAAAGTTATATTATAAACATAGATCAAAAGTTATATTGTATATGTAGTTCAAAAATTTTAACATATTCGTTTGAAAATTAATATTGCTTAATTCGAAAATTCAATTATACATATTTCAAAAAAATTTAATTAACTTTAATTCAAAAATTAAATTTTACACATAGTTTGAAAGTTAAATTATACACTAAATATGGAGGACTCATTGAAAATGAAATATTCTTATTAGCTTGTTTCTTTTTTTCTTGTTGATTTTTGGTTTAAGCATTTACAATGTACAAAAGAACTAAAAATATAACTTATTAATGTTGCTTAATTTGAAAGCCCTTAAATGTTGAATTTAAACATAAGTAAATGTAGATTATCTAATTATTGTACTTTAAACATATATTTTTGAAATACATATTGATAGTGTTTGATACAATCTTCATAATTCTGACATTAGACCATTTTTTAACTATAGTGAAGATGTTGCTATGTTTATGAATGAATGATAGAATATGAAACAAGTTGAGCAAACAACAACTAAAATTATTGAGACAGACTTCTTTAGAATATTTCCTAAACTTGGAGGATATTCAATTCTCTGACAATCTTATCTATCGTGTTTTTGTTTAGGAGATTTGTTTGTATTCGGAGGCATCCATATTAAGTTTTTTAGACATAAGTTTAGTATCATCACAAGTTTGACTTTTGATTTTTATCGTATTTTTGTGAAAGATAGTGATCAACTGTTGAATGAGTACTTTAATAGTCGTGTGGGGTTTGTCTTACGTAAGATTGATCATGTGTTTATAATATTGGACTTTAGTACAATAAATGATGAGGATGTAGTAAAATTGTTCTTATACTTATAGATAAAATACTATTGGGTAGGCTCAGGTATTATCTTGCAGATACATGATTACTATCAATTATCAATGACTTTGTCGAATTCAATCGTTGTCCACGGAAACCATTGTATGGTAACACTTGGGATCATGTCCATAGATACAGTGTAGAAGATTCGTCTATAGCATTTTAGTTACACGGTAATCTTAATACATTTGTTTTAATTATTTTGAAGTTTTATTTATTGTTGTTTAATCTAATTTTGTTTATATTATGTAGATATGATTATACGAGATTAAGGATAGTAATTTGGATCATGACATGATTATTTGATACGAATACAAAGTAATTAAATAGATTTGGATTAAAAAATTTTCAATTGAATAATAAATGGGTTATATTCATGTCAATTGAATAATAATCATATTAAATTTATATTTGACCTTTTAAATTCGTTTATCTATTTAAAACACAATTAGTTAAATAGATAATCGTGTTTAATCAGATAATCGTACTCAAATAGATAACGTGTCTAATTAAATAATCGTGTTTAAACGGATAATCATATGTAAATAAATAATTATGTCTAAACGGGGTAATCGTGCTCAAATGGATAATTATATCTAATAGAAAATCGTATTTAAATAAATAATTATGTCTAATTGAATAATCGTATTTAAATAGATAATCATATCTAATCAAATAATCGTGCTTAAATAGATATTAATATTTTAATAAATTTAAAAATAATTAAATATTAATATTATGATTTTAATAATTAATTATTAAAAATAAAAAAAAAAAAATTATTTATATAAATTAATATAACATATGTCTTATATATTAATTTAAAAATATACATGATAATATGCATAATATTATTTTAAAAAATATTGATCATAAAATTAAAAATTTTAATTATATCACCTTTTAAAAGTTTATTTAGAATTAAAATTAAAATAATATCCTAATTTTTATTTTTAAAATAATAATTAGGATTTCTTTATTTTTAATAATAAGAAACAATAATTTTTAAAAATTAATTTAATATTTAATTAATAAAATATTTTTGAATAATATAAAATATTTAATTTTATTCACACTAACTTAAAAAATTTTAAATTATAAAATATTAAAAAATTAAATAAATAATCTTATTTAAACAAATAATTTTATCTAATCGAATAATCGTACTTAAATAAATAATTATATCTAATTAAATAAATATGATTAATTAGATAATCATATCTAATTAAATAATTATATTTAAATAAATAATCGTATTTAAAAAATATTTATATTTAAATAAATTATATCTAAAACAATTATATTATATTTATATTTATATTTTTATTATAAATAATAATTATATTATGTTTGTGTCAAGTTAAATCAGATATGTTTATTTGAATTGGTTCGAGGTTATTGAAACTTCTCGAGTAATTACTGCATCAAATCGCACCCATTGCCTATGCATGCTCAATTGATGGTCAACTAAAAAAAAAGTCAAATCAAAAGTAACTTTTAAAGATATTGTATGCAGTCATGGTAACAACTTTTCAATTTGTTTAATGTAATATTTTAGTTTTTAATTCTTTTATTATAATTTTCTAGTAATATTAACTATTTATAAAATGTTTTTGTTTTTCAATTTGGTATAGTACTTACTCAATTAGAGCTAATGGAGGAGAGTTGTAACCGTTTTTATTGTCCAGCTCTTTGAGTTTAATGGTGTATCAGATGGTGAATTTGGTGATACGCTGAATTTGGATGATAAAAGAGTACGTTACAAAGAAAAAGAAAGTTAGCATATATTTTTAATTTTAATAAAATAAAATAATTTATTTTTGTTTGGATATAAATTAAGGCTAGGCCATCATACAGATGTAATTTTCTCCCATAAATCTTTAAATATGACATCGTTCCAAGACCTCTTCCTTTAATACTTACAATCGTAGAGTTTTTTTGGATATTTGTCTAAAGTTAGTGGTCAGAGAATTTTTCTCAGGTTATCTACCATTAGAATTAGCTATCCAAAACCCTGCTTTGAGGGATTCAGTCACGTATGTATTGTGCATGACCTCAGAATTTCGGGGCTTCAGAGTCTCGGAGACTGTTATGTGACGTCAACAAAGTCCTGGTACATTTCTAGAAAGCACGTCGAGGGTTCAAAGTCTCGGGGAATGTCGATGCTCAGGTCTCGGGAGAAATAGGTACTCATGTTTCAGGAACCTATGCTCAGATCTCGAGGATTTTGGAGATTCTGTCTCGGGGGTATGTGCTCAGGGCCTCAGGGTCTATACGATAGGGAATAATACCACGATATCCACATCCTGTGATTTCCGTTACAGACTTTTTGGACACATCAACTGTACGATAACACTTGTTCATAAGGTACGGAATTTCAAGATTCCAATATAACTGAATTCAAGAATAATAGGAGATATGTTTTTAACATTGAGAAAATATTCTATACTTTATGCACGGACTCTCACACTACATAAAAGTGAGAGAAACACTCATACACACAAAAAATATTTTTTGAAGCTTTTTTTTTCTTGATTTTCGTCTTTCTTTCTTCATTTCATACATAAACAAAACCCTCATTAACTTAAATATCGAAAGATTTTTTGTCGAAAAATCGATTTTATTCCTGATATTCTCTTTCTCTTGTAGTCACGAAACAAGAATTCGAGAAAAAAGATCAATTGATAATCGAGGATGAAAACAACCACAACTTCTTACATCAATAATTTTAAAATAATTATGTATTGCAAAAGTTTATAAATGAATATCATTTAAAATTTGCAGGGTTATGGTAAGTATCAGCCTCCACGTACAAGAGATGACGCTCATGGCAATTTGATTATATCTTCGAGTCGTCATTGATCTCTATCTCCTCGTCGATCTTTGCCTCCTCACAATGTACAGGTCCTCGTCGGTATTCATTGCCGTCATGAGATGATTCTTCTCACTCTTTCCACAATGTTGACCTTGAAGTCTGTGATACACAATCTAATTGTGGTGATATCATGCGGGAGATGTAATTATTGAAAAGTAATTTCGATCAATTTTAGAGTTGACTTTCAGATGAGATGTTGCCTTTGCATTAAGGTTTTATTTAGTTTTACCTGATCAATGATCATACACCTTTAGTTTGGCTGATTCGATTCTGAGGTCAGAAATGGAATGTAATCATTTAGTTCTATAAAGGTTCGTACTATACACGGGGATATTGATACGACGCCCAATGAACCTCTCACTGCTATGATCGAGAATAAACCGGTACATATATACTTTTTAAATTTACAAATTATAAATATGATTGTCGGTGGTGTTATATATTTTTTGGTTTCAGTCCACTGGGCATATTGGTAAAAGACTTGACTAATTTAGGAATTCGACCGAGAATGTCAAGGATATAATTGAAAATATTGAAGTGTGGTACATGTTTCTGGATATACTTGTGGTTTGCATTCTAAATTTCCCCAATTTTTTCTATTCAAGGTTATTATGGATGTTAATGGAGTCGACATATGGTTGGCGGTGTGATTCAGAATGTCAAGATGCATACATTTCTTTTGAGATATTTATATTATAAATTTATTTGTGGATTGCATTCTAATTTATTGCTTTTTATTTGCCTATTCAAGGTCACCGAGGATGTTGATGCGAGACTCAACAAACTTGAGATTGAGACCGAGAAATTGGACGCTACAACTGACAATATAAAGGTATGGTTCTTTGTTTAGAGATTTTTTTCAATAAATATGATTGTCTTGCTTTATGGCTTTATTTAGATTTCAGGTACCTGAAGCACATCTGTTGAGAAGTGGATTTGTTATGAGCCGATAGGAAGGACATATAAAAGAAGTCAACAAACCAAGATACCATATACAAAACCTCGGGTGAGGATTAAATGCAAGAAAACCGAAGAGATAGGGTTGGGGAGGGCCCGGAGGGGTGAGTATCTGATAGGATATAAGATTGACCCTAGATGGGCTGTTTCAAATTCAGTGCTCTAATAGTTCCTGATGTAGGTGGGTGTTGATGATAATGAATTTGACATAGTGACTGTTCGAATCACTCCTAACTAGCTGCGTGTTGTTAGGTAACAAAAATCGTGAATCTATGATACTCTAAGTGACGAACTTGTTTGATATCCTTATTAAATTATTTACATACTAAATTATTTGCATATTCTTTGGTTGATAGTGTAACATATAATTGCTTCTATGTTCTAATAGTATATTGACGCATATATCAAATATTCAAAATGAATGTCCTAATATTGTTTCACAAGACCGGATAGTCACATTAACCATGTTATGTGTAAGAATTTCTTCAATGGAAACTAATCTATGATCTATAAAATGTTGTAGATGTATTCATTTCTTATATTTACTAATGTATCTGTGTATAATACGAATATATCTCAGGGATGCCAAAGAGGGATTCAAGAAGGGCAAAGTAAAGTATAAAATAGTGTACCTTAATTTGGAAATCACATCTTTTGTTAATGGTAATAAACAAAGCTTGCACGAGCCTTAGACTTTAGTTAATAGTGTACACATACCCTAAAACATAAATGGTCAGCATTAGGTGGCTTGTTATGTGGATTTTTGCAGGCATCATATTACTATTTAGGATTCTGCTCTAGACTCTTTTATCTGTTGGTGCGATACGAAACTCCATCGCTTCTTTGTGTATACTAATTATGTGCTTAATGCAAGAAGCCAATTTCTACATTCATCGTACGGATGTGACTGATGAGAATCCCTGTTTATAGCTACACATTTACGTGATAATATTCTTCATTAAGAACCTGGATCAGGAGATTGTGGCATTTTCGTTTGTATGTTCATATACTACCTTGGTTGGGACTCCTTTTAGATTTTGGCATAATGGATGAATTTTTTTCTAGGACAAAGATGGCGGTTGAGTTATGGTTGGGCCACTTTTGTAGGATTATAAAGTTTATACACGATAGGTAACTATTCTTTTGATTATGTATATGAACCTAAAATTTTTCAGTTTATAAGTCTTTTTGGTATAAAATTTACTAACAAAATTAATGGATTCATTGTTAGGGTTTGTAAAAGAAAATGTTTCGATACAAAGACAGGACTCCTTCCAGTTGACTGCATATTTTCTTTGATTTTTTCTTTCATCTCCGTATTCTATATAAGTTGTTAATAATGTAGCAGAATTTTTGTTTTATTGCTTATGGAAATTTATGATTGATGTTGTTTGTCTTAAGTTTTTATTATGTTAAGGATTTTTCCGAAAAGAGTCAGTTATGGACATTCAAACTTTTTTTTATTCGAATCCCAGACAGGTGGCAGCTATTTCATTCGTGTAAGTTATGAGTGAGTGGTTTCTCTTGATTCCTCAGTCCAGTTAAGCATGTATTTAACTTTTTTGATCAATATTTAGGGTAATTTCATTCATTTATTGCAATATTTGGATTCTTTAAAGAACAACCAGTTTACTGTAATTATTCTTATGATGATAGTTGTATTGTGTATGTAAAAAAATATGATGTTTGTCCAGATGTAAAAATTATAACGAAACCACCAGATGTTGATTACTTATTATTCTTGTATTTGGTGAATTATACAATGGAATCCATGTAAAATATTTTAGAATCATTATATTCTATTGGCAGATTAATTAAACTTTCGAACTAAGGATATATTTAAACTTTCAAACTTAGGGTATATTTAAACTTTCGAACCAAGGATATATACAAACTTTCAAACTATGTTCCGCATGCTTCTCCCAAACTAAGATTTTTAAGAACCTCAAATTCAAGAACTGAAATAGAAAAATATCAAAATTAAATCGTAACAAAATAAACATAAAATTAAATTAATAATCAAAAAAATAAATTAACAAAATAAAATAAAATTTAATTAAAGATTTTCAAACTAACCTTACATGTTACTTCTGGACTAAATTCAAAGAAAATATTAATACAATATCAATTATTCTTAATTTCAATTGATAAATAGTATACAACATTGTAAGAAATGTAATGCAATGAGAGCATAAATTGAACACACATTTAATAACTGAAATTACAAATTACAATTGGAATCTTATCAAAGATGAAAATTAATTTGTTATTAACTGCAGCATAACTTTCGAATGGTTGGTAATGGTTTTGTTTAAAGATACATAATTTCATTTTTGGTTGCAATAGAATAAACTTTGTGCAAACTACCACGTTACTTTCATTGGTATTCAATTTTACATTCATGATGCAAGATTGTAATGACTCTTTTTATCTACATAATTCGTATAAACTCTGTATTTTTTATCTTAAGGCATTTTGATTATTTTATCCTTTAAAGGTATTCTTATTATTTTTAATAAAAAAATATATTTAAGTACTTAATATTGAATAATTGATACTATATGAATGCTATTAGAGTGATTTGAAAATTTTTTAATGAAAAAGATTGAGTTTGAAAATTTTTTTTTAGAGGTATTGACTGTACACTCGACTTTCAAAACTAAATTTCTATCAAACAAAAATTCTAAACAACAAATGGCTTTTTGATTTTGAAAGTAGATTCATTAAGTATCGAGTATAAAGAAATAAAAGTAAAATCAAACTTTGAATGAGAAAGTTATTAGTATCGAAACAGAGGAGGTCAGAAAACCAAACACATAAGAAGAATAGGGGCAAACTAGCCCCAAATGACCCTGGACTAGTGTCAATTTCTTTCACCTATTTTGCGATAGCAAAAAAATTGGTCATTAGTTTTAGGACCGATTTTTGAACCAGTTTGAGCCCACTTTTTTAAACGACAACGTTTTATGCCATTTTGGCCCCAAATTACCCTTTTTACCCCTTTTCTTATTTCTTCTTCTTCTTCTTTTTTCTCAAGGCCATTTTGGTCTTTGTTATTGCCTATAAAACGAAAATAAAAATAACCCTAGCCTTTTTCTTCGTCGATCTCATCATCTCTCTGTTTCTTATTTTCTTTCTTTCACTATTCTTTACTAATTTAGGTTGTTTTTGTTTGATAAATTTGCCCTTGTTTTTGACAAATTGATAGTACTTATCATTTTCTATAATATACGTACTTTATTTTATCTATTTGATAAAGAAATGTAATCGAAAAATATTTAAAGGAGTAGTAATCACTGTTCACAAATTGAGAATTTCATTAAATTAAAGCAATTAAAGCATTCTAGAATTAAATTTAACCCTTTGGTAAGTTCACTAACCCTATAGAACTTCAATTTGATGAATTAATTGAATTTGAGATAAATTAAGGTTTACTGTACATCCACTCAATTTAGTCCTAATTATGAAATTTTAATTTTAATTATGTTAATTAGAGTATAAAGTATGCTAAATTGAGATTAGATTGTTGAAAAATATAAAATTAAATTTTTAGGTATAAATAAACAGTAAATACAATACTTTACATTAGAGATTACTATTTAAATATAGGAAATTCTACAATTATGTTGGATTGAATTTTAATTAGTTGTATACGAGCTAAATTAAATACATTGAATATAAAATTATGAATAATTAGCTCGAATTATGAGTAAACATAATAGAATAGTGAATTGGATATCAAATTAAGTTTAGATGGTCAATTTTATTTAATGATGGTTAAATTAGCATAAATTGTTAAATTGTTAAATTAGCATAAATTGTTGAATTACTGAAAACTATAGGTTTTCAGTAATGAAAATTGGTTAAATGACTGAGAAACAGAATTGAATTTATTTGATAGTGTTAACTAGATAACTCAAGGATTATGGGCATAATCATTTAAATAGAATTATGTTATTATCCATTAAGGATTGGAGATTAATGTAGACGTCACTATATGTGTAGTTAGACATCAGATGTGCGAGAAAGGAGCCGAGCATAATAAAGGATAATAGAGAGTATATACTTTTCCTAAGAAATGAGTAGATTGTTTTTTACTTCTATTACTTATTTTTTTAAATATTTATAAAAGTTATATTTTTTTGTGCTTTAGGATGATAGAGAGTTTATATGATTTAGGTTCGGAAACGATAGTGATTTAATTGGGATGGAGACCAGGAAGAGGTCTCATTTATTTGTGATAAATTTGTATGATGATTAGATTGTTGATTGGAACATGATTTGTAGATATATATAAAGATATCGTTGAAGTCGAAGGCCAATTATGACTTTTATGATATTAATATTGTGATATGCTTCCATAAGGTTCACAGGACTAAAGAATGTTGATGGAATAAAGATTGATTTACCTATGATTGATATTGATTTTCATATGTACATCATTATAAATGATTTTGATAATGGATATATATATATATATATATATATATATATATGTATGACATTGATTTTTATAAATAGTTTAATTTATATATTGATCGTTAGATTGATTTGTGTATGGTTTGTGAGGTTCATCGAATCAATATGTTTTGATAAAATAAAGATTGACTTAATTATGATTGAGGCCAGGATGGCTAAGTGTTTGGTTAATGTCGAAATTGATTTATACTATTATGAAATGGTTTTTAAATTATTTTATAAATAATTGATGATTTTATATAATGAGATGACTAATAGGCCAAACAATGATTTTTTACGATCATTTTAAAAAGGTTTTTAATTCATGATAATCGTATGAGGTTTTAAAATATCATGATCAAAAAGTCAAATGTTTTCATTAATAATTTTATTGATCCTTGTCTGGACATGTACATTGATCGTGGTTTTTATATTGATATCCTGCATATACCATTTATACGAATTTACTATACATCCCAATTCATTCCGATAGATTATGGATTTATAAATTTACTGTCATCAGTTGTTATTATCACAACCTGCACAATCATGGTTATCGTTGGTGGAATAGGTGGCAAACATTGAATAATTTGATATGATGTTAATGGAATTACTATTAAGATGTTATGATTTTATGTCATATCATGAACATCCCTTGTTTGATTGAACTATTCATCACAATAATTTAATCCACCTTCACAGTTAAGGGGAATATCAGAGGCAACAAATTATGATTGAGTATCAACATAATCATCTGTATGATCATCATTGTATCTTACAGAAGAATAATACTCGTCAGCAATGGATTCATTACCCAAAGATTAAGGTATATGTTCGAGAATCTATCTAACAACACATTGATATCTTGGTGGGATAGTAGAAAATGCATAGTTTACTTGATTACTACTGCTTGAAGATATAAATGAGAAGATAGAAAATTCTCTTGTGAATTGTGTTGGTAGCTCTATATGATTTACATGCTCAGTAGTAATTAACAGTGTACATTGTCCCCTACCACCATTCATATAGATATTATTCATCGTGATGAAAACCTCAAAATCTTATTCAGTTACAATGTCAGGTAGTATAACTAGTATGAGCCCCTAATTGTATAACCTCCGTATAGAACTTCTTTATTCTAACCGTAAATTCTTTATAATTTATCTCAAACGAATTATACAACGTCTGCATAAACTATTCATACATTATTTTGCGGTTCATACATAAGCATCTTATAAAACTCTCACGTAAGACTCTCCATTATATGGTTTCGTTACCCATAAACTTCCATGTCATATAAGTAATAGAATTCGATCCGCTATATTTGTATTATAACCAAATTTAAATGAGTAATGCATAACCAACAGATGCACTGTGAACATTCCCACTAGGTAAAAAAAGGACCTTTCAAACTCAGTTAAATTGGAACATTCAAACTAAACTCTATTATAAACCTTCGTACTCTTTGGGACTTTCAAACTAAGCTATATTAAGACTTTCGAAGTACACTATATTTGGACTTTCAAACTGAACTTTATAGATGAACTTTCGAACTAAGTTTAATAGGTTAACTTTCGAACTATTCTCTATTTTCCAACTTTTGAATTAAGCTTAATAGATTAACTTTTAAACTATATTCTATTGGTCAACTTTTTTATTACGTTTTACCTTTAGTTTTGAACTAAGTTTGTATCTCAACTTTCGAATTAAGTTTTATGAACTTTTTTGACTAATTAATTCCTATATAAAATTATTCGTATTATCAATCAATATTCTAATTTTTTTCGAATTTGAATCATAGTAGGATTCCAAATTATAATTTTTATGTTGATTTAAAAAAAATTGAACATTTTGAACTTTTAAAATTTGCAAACTTAAATGCAAGTTATTGAATTTAGAGGTTTTAAACAATTTTACTATGATTGTTTGGGCTTGGTGGTGAGGGTTGGGCTTGGGACCTCAAGGTCCTAAGTTCGATTCCCACCCCAGGATTCTCTCTGTTGAAACGTCAAAGGGGTCAGGTCGGGATTTTATCCTGTACTTGATATCACTGTGCGTGGTCCCTATATCTGCGCCAGAAACCGGATTCAGGACAGACGCCGTGTGATCTACGGACACGTACCCACAGAGTAGGTGCCTGGTCTTAGGTATGACTGGATGCTACAATAATAACTGAGTGTGTGTGAGTTTCTCCGTATCCAAAAAAAAAAATTTACCAGTCAAAAGTAAATCTCACAATAAATATATTAAATTTTATAAGGGTACAAGTGAAATTTAAGTTTTTACAAATAAACCAAAGTTGAGTTTTAGAATTTAGAAAATGAGAAACAGTAATCATGTTGGATGAGTCGATTTTGAGTGTTTTTTGTATTTAAATTTATGGGGATAATTTTTTTTTAAAAAATAACTTATTGTTTAGATTAATTAATAATTTTGAGGTATGATCAATTCAAGTTAAAAAAAATTTATTTACTTACTTTTCCTAGATAAATTAACCAAGGACTAACTCATTCATGGACCGCAATTTCAAAGAAATCAAGCGAGATGTAGGTGTGAACAAATAGGATTATTTAAATATTAGAACACAATGTTTTATGAAGTAGATTCGTATCCACTATTATAATTGTGGAAGAGCAATTTTATCCAATATGCAAAAAAGCACAACCCTTACGTGGATAGATCATTCAAAATTTTCAACTTTCAATATCGTGCAACGATGAAAAGCTCAAGATAGTTATCAAAATTGTGATCCCCAATGAATGTCCTACATTTTTCTCAATAATTGAACAACCCAAATCACAGCAATCATTAAAAAAACAGATCCCCAATAAAAGAAAAAGAGGTCAAATTTATCCAAATTATTCAACTTCCCCGTCAACCAAACAGAACTGGCATTGACACAAATTTCTAACTTAATAACTGAAAATTCCGAATACCCATCAAAGCGAATGAAAAATGGATGCTTACAGGATGTTCATTTCTACCAATTGCCAGGTTTTACTTCTGTTTAAACTTACTGCTAATTGATGAAACTTAACCCTGGTATAGTTAATAGACAGGATTGGTATTCTTCTCTTGAAATTTATGAACCAAGGTGGAGATTAGTGGGCTTGGTGATTCATAAATTGGCCTTGAAGCAGAGAAGAATTGAAAACAGAAGGATAGATTCTGGACTTCAAAATTCTGTTATTGAGTTAATTATAGAATTACAGATATATGTCTCCGAGTTTATACCAAATTTGGTTGATTTATTAGGGATATTTTGGATATTTCAGGTGTATGGTTAATTGTAACCTGGTTTAGTTTTCTTCATCGTGTCTTTCTTGATTCATTCTAGAGTGTATGAATTATCCTGGTAATTGAATACTCTATAAAATTGCTCTTTTTTAGCTTAATATCCTGTTTGTCCATGAATATAGGTTCATCTTGAACGGAACCAAGTAAAGATTGTTCGAGTGTTTTGATTTCTGCATTTCATTTCTTTCGAGTTTTCTGTTTATTTACTGTTCGATAATACCCAAGGGTTGGTGCCTTCCGATTTTGACTTATTGCATTTAGTCCACCTCCCAGTCTTTGTAATTGTTAGGACTCCAACCATATTCTTTGAATGTGGTATTGACTGGTATACACTTTTGTGAGAATCTCTCTCCCTTAAATATTTGTAAAAGTTTAGTTTCTTTATCTTTGGAAGGTTTTACCTATGGATAACTTTTATCTTTTTGTAATATATTAAAGTTTAAAAAAAAAAAATAGACATGCAAATGATGAGGTTTTCTGTGGTGAACCCTTGGGTATTATCAAATTGAATCATGGTTTAATGGAGGGTCGGCTTAAGATCAGATACTGACCATATATTGTAAAAAAGACCCAAGCGTGTTAAATTAAAAATAAAATTTTCAACGAGGTGATTCATTTTTTAAAATTGTAGTGTACCAATCCACAGGCAATAAATACATGAAAGATGCTTCAAGTGACATGGACTTTCTGAAATTGAAATGTAAAATAATGTTAATAGATATAGCCAAAATTATGCTAACGTCACCCTCTTTTCCCCCCGGCCAAAGAAATCATTCAATCAATCAAAATAAAAATTTTCTTGATGTACCATCCCCGTTCATTTCAAGTAATAGTAGCTTGTAATGCTCCTTCAAGTGTGGTTTCTTGTCATCCAAATTGACAGGAGAATCCAAAATCCTGAAAAAATTATTGAACCTCAGATATATATATATATATATATATATACACACACACACACTAAGAAGTTGCCCAAAAATAGCATCACAATTGACATTGTTTGTAAGAAATTCAACCATGGAATGAAATTTTAAGCACAATTATCGTGTTTGTTGCACTGAGTAGCCAAAAAAATAAAGCACAAGAGTGGTAAGAACCTGGAAAAATGTCTGAAAGAGACCATAAAATTCTACTTGACGATGAACCAACTGCACAGCATACAAAGTTCATTTAGACATCATGAAACAATTTGAAGGATTTGAATAATCAAAGCTGCTAAATTTGTAAAACTTGACCTGAATCGCAATTTGATGTTGAATTCACCCTACCACACATGCAGAGCTGCCTAACACCATCAGTATGATATCCACAAGTACCGCCAGTTGCCTCACATGCTCTACAAAATGGATCGTTTCCTTGTACTGAATACATGACTCTTATCCCATAAGACCATTCACTAGGCCCAGCAATCTTCAATGGTGCAAGGCTGTACGCACTTGCATATCCTTCGCACTCAAGCTTCGTAAGATTGATCACCTTAATAGACTCGAATGCTACAGCACAGCACTCTGGTGGGCCTGACCCGTACATCGAGCCCGTCCGTTTTCGGCCGACCAAACTCCAAGATGGGCATTGACCATACTCCTCACATCCCATGCCTGAAACATTTCTACAAGGCAAATGATGTCCTGGAAATCCTTGGAATAGTGGTGATTTTGCTGAGCATCCTATCAGTAAGAACACATTATCAGGCGTTGGGTTGAAGTAGGGTGCCCTCCATTGCTCAATGGCGAAGCCGTTCCCTTTTCCGCCTAGCACCAGGGTGTCACAAGTTGACATATGCGGATCATGTAGTGTAAGTGTTTGGTAATCATAGTCTATTTCCAATACACGGTATGATCCTGAGTTTATGTGAAACATTAGCACATCGTTCATGCAAAATAACAAGTCTCGAAAGCCTGGATGGCCGCAGCCTTGCTCTAGTGCAAATGGATAATCAACGGTTATGTTTCCACAGTATGCTCTGCATTTGTTGATCTGAACATTGGCTAAACTTAGCGGAAAAAATGCTGATAAAATGAATGTGAGGGTGGCTTTGAAAACTGTAAGCATGGCTGTGCATTTAGATGAAGGGAAGTGAGAAGAAATTGGAAGGAGAGAAGAGAAGCGATGACGTTGATACTTTACTTCAATGGTTGGAGGAAATGATTTAGGGAGCTTTATTCTCATGTACTGTCGAGGAATCTGGTGCAGGTGTTTATTATTTTTTCTTTTTTTGTTCAGGAATTATCTGATTTTTTTTTTTTAAAAATCATTCGGCTTCTTTGTATGTTCTACTTTGCTTTTTGGTGTTTGAATGAAATTTGAAATCTGATAGTTTGCTTTATAATCGGGTAATTGCATTTTACTTGTAATTTTAGTTTGCTTTTTGGTATTTGGATTAAATTTTGAAATCTGATGGGTCGCTTTATAATCAAGTAATTGCATTTTACTTGTCTCTGACTAAAACAGTGGGAAGTGAAAGTGATTAAATTTTTGTGTAAAAGAATGTGGAATTATAGCATGGCCATGGCCAGCAAAGCAGTAATGAGTGAATAACACTGCAAAATAAATCTTTGACGAAATCTTAATTTAACCGGGATTGGGTGATATTTATTAAAACTTTGGGGTATATGAAATTATATCTAATTAAGGATATTCCGAGTAATTTCAGAACAAAAATTAGGGTAATTGAGTAATTTCGACATCTAACTCTCCGAATATTTCAGTCCTGCCGTCATCGCTTCCATCAGTCTCTGATTGGCTGTCGGGAAACCGGTGGAACGCTGATTGATCAAATTCATCATTTTTGTCAAACCACTCCGTCAGTATTTCAATTTAAAAATGGAAGCTCGCGAAACGTCGGAAGAATCCGTCTTAAAGGTAACTTTGCTCATTTTTTGCTGTTATCTTTAGTTTCAATTAATTCCGATCGCAGAAATTAACATTGAATGTGGGTTAAAAATTAGGATGGTCAAAGACTAGCAGGAACAGTGAACTGGGGAACGGCAACTGTAATAGGAATGTTTGCAGGGATGCTGTATGGAGGCAGCAGGGAGGCAGCTGCTTCAGTTGTAAGCTTCTATTTCTTTAAATGTCTTTTCTTTCTTTTCTCCCTTTTTTTTTCTTTTTCTGTTGTTCAAGAGTGGAGTTTAGATATTGAAATTTGAAATATTTTTGTTCTTTAAATACGTTGTCTTGATTCAGGTGCGTAGAATGTAAGGGCAAATATTATAATTTCATTTTTGAACGCTGAGAAAGCAACTGTTTTAGCTCAAGTTTTACAATTTTACATACAATGTGACATTTCATGCTAAAGTTTTAGCATCGTATATGTGGTTTAGTGGCGATCAACCTCTGATTCTGTTCTCCTTTGCTCTGCCATGGTTTGGCATCTAACTACTGGTGGGATATTTGTTGCCTGTATAGAATTCACTGTTAATTTACTGAAGTTATTCATCCAGAATGTTTGTCAATTCAACTTCTTGTATTTCAGTTAACATATATGGTGTTTATGAGATACTGTATTTTTGCAGAGCAAGGATGCAGAAGTGATGTTGAAGCTTGGGAGCACACCAGACAAGCGTGAACAGTATCGCCTAATGAGAGATGCAATGGAAAAAAGGTTTATCCGAGTTACTCGTGGCTCTATAGTTGGTGGAGTGCGCCTTGGAATGTTCACAGCTGCATTTTGTGGTTTACAAAATTTACTTGCTGAGAAACGGGATGTGCATGATGTTTTCAATGTTGTTGGAGCTGGTTCCGCCACTGCTGCTACATTTGGATTAATTAGTAAGATGCCATACCTCTTGCCCCTATAAGTTTGATCATGGATTGTTGGCTTTAGTTGATGTTTAAATCATTGAGAGTTGGAGACAGAAATGATGAATTTAAGCCTTCTCTGTAATTAACCTTTTGATTTCATTTTGCTGTATGTCAGTGCCAGGGTCACTTGTTTGGCGTGTAAGGAATGTGGTTCTTGGATCAGTACTAGGAGCGGCACTTGGTTTCCCTCTTGGTAACAGATTAATACCTTATATTTTGAAATGTTGTTTGTGCACAATGAACTTGTGTAAATGCCACATTAGCTGACCTCGAGCACAATCCCTAGTACAGGTTGTTGTCTAGGTTGCTGACCATGAGAAACTTATTCCTAGGAATTATTTTGTGGATTAATAAATGAATGTTAATAGTATTTGGGGTGAAAGGGTGAAAGGGGTGGGGGTTCTCTGCTTTGTTATAATATACTAAGGGATGTAATCATTCAAGTGTCGCTTGCAGCATTAATTATTTCATTTAGATGGTTTAGCAACATTTTCTACTTCATGCCTGCAGTAATTCACATAGAAAGCATTTTTATACTAGAATTCTGCATGTGGTAGATCGAGTTCTGACATCCTAGCTAGATGAAGTCCATGCATCCTGCCCTCTCCTTAGTAAGGCTTCCATTCTTCTATGCTGTTGTTAAATGAAAAGTTTTATATACTGAAAATTGGTCATTGAATCACTACAATGCATATATTTTTCTTTTGGCATTAGTGATAGCTGCAAGCAAGTAATGGTAGGCAGTTGGTTTTTGGTAGGGAATCAGATGAGTCTGTTATGTGTTACATAAGTTGGCTATAAATTGGTAGAGTACCAACTTTGAATAAATTACAAGCAAATAGCTAGTTGATTAAGGGCTACTTTTGTGTATTGGAGTAGTTTAGGAACAGTTAACTTTTTTCCCTCCACTGGGTCCAAACTCTGTCCGGACAGTTTGTAGAGCTTGGTAGTAGGTCTGGGCAATATGGAAAAGGACATCATAATGCATGAATAATACAATGAGCAGCTCTGAACTTAAAATATGCCAAATACATCTTATGGCAGGATGGCTCCATCTGAAGCTTGTGGAGAAAGCAAATGAAGGGAATATGGCTGTTTACAGTCAAAGAGGGGAAGCAAAGAGCAGCGTTGGTGCTGCAATTGATAGGCTTGAAGAACACTCGAGTAAATAGGGGCCCCATTTTTGTTGGTTGCAAATCTCTCCAATTTTGATGGGAAGATAGAGAGCAAGTAGGAAGCAGAAGAGGTTGGCTAAAACAGAATTTGACGATGCTGTCAATCATCTACTCCTTTATCGTGCAGGCCATTAATAGTAGGGAATAAACAATCATGCCGTTTTATACATGGTACTTACCTTCGAGGTTTTTGATTCATAATTTTTCAATAATTTGTATCCCCTTTTTCTTACCATAAGATTTCATTTGATTTGAAATCATAAGTTAAACCTTTGGTTTTTGATAGTAGACGCCTTATATAATATTAATAGATTGTATAATTGTAATATTAAAAACAAAATCCCATCGGAAATACATCTCTTTTTCGAGTGCTTGTTTTCAGCTACTTAGCAACTCTCATAGTACTAGTGGACTGCAATTAGCCAACGACTTGCAGCATCAACACAAACACTACATCGTTTATTTCTTACCTAGGTATGGCTAGTAGGCTGATGAAAATCCCACACACTTTGTCATGGATTTAGATTTAAGCATACTCATTCCATACAGGTCATAAGTCTGAAGGTCAACAATCGACATTAACATCCCAAAAACCGTCCTTTTCTTTATTTTCACTTTTGAGTCGCGGAACAATGTAAACACAAGGGACTCAAAATAAAGACAAACGAGGGAACCACCACCTTTAAGCTGACTATCATCCATCAGAGTCTTAGTAAATTACCTATCAAAATTTTTTCTTTAATCCTAAATTAATAAAGAATAATGATGGTAGCTGACTCTCTTCCCGAGCTTGGTTTTAGGAAAATTCTTCAATGATTCACATTTGTTTAGTATGTCATACAGCTCCCTCTAAACTTTGAAGTGCACCGGTCAATTGATGATCTATGAACAGAACTCCAATGTTTCTCTTATGCAATCATAAATTTGAAACTTTAAGTTGAAAGAGTTGGAGAGCTTTCCATGCTCAGAAGTATTCATCACTCTTCCTTGCCTGCAGAAATAGAAAAGAGCTTGTGGTGATGAACATGCATTTGATGCAATTTATAAATACTCGTGAAAAGAAGATAGAATAGTCACCATCACTGTGACTTAGCAATGTATTGTCTCTTGCCTTCTTTGCTGCCATCCTTTTTGTTGCTTCAGCTGAGATCACATTTCCACAACAATTAATGGTTTGTTGAAAGCAGAGGTAGACGATCATTCGTCAAAGCCCTTGATTGAGAGTAAAATTTAAAAAAAAAAAAGAAAAAGAAAAAGGCCAGGCTGAAAAACCATTTCTAATTTGACTTATCCAAGCTTTACCATTATATCTC
Source organism: Trichilia minutiflora (assembly GCA_035590515.1). Classification (NCBI taxonomy): domain Eukaryota; kingdom Viridiplantae; phylum Streptophyta; class Magnoliopsida; order Sapindales; family Meliaceae; genus Trichilia; species Trichilia minutiflora. The sequence goes on along the minus strand of JAVXUL010000016.1, from coordinate 4,621,796 downwards.
CTTTTCTTGTTAGCTCTCCTCCTCTTCCTCTCTGCCTGCGTAAGTTCTGTTTCTTCTTTCACATCACCTTTTCCTGCAAAGACTTCCTCAGGAGCCAGCATAGCAGCATCTGAAATTGCAATAGGTGCAATCTATCCATGGAAGACATATCGTGATTCATGCACATTAGTTATACGTCATATTACAAGAAAATCATAACCTCAAAATTGAAAAGGACACCCCTTTACCTCTTCAATGGCAAGAGCAGGGACATTCAATTGTATAGACATGTCCTCAATAACCTAGCCAATTAAAGTTTTACAGATTAATAACAATGACCTACCAATGCATATCCTGCCTGTAAACACATTATTTATGATAACTGAAAAACATACAGGTTTTGGAGTAAAGTGGAAATGAGAAAGAGCATCCAACTTCAAGCATAATTTCTTGAACAGTGTGCTTGCCTAGCAAAAACGACAATTTAGAGGTCAGATGACCATCATAGACTACAATTTAAAGAATCCACAAAAAAAGGACTCTAGAATTAGACGTTATAAGGTCCCACCAAATGAATACTGCCCCGAAGTCTTACCATTACAAAACTACAAAAAATCAGTAATAAAGATATAACTAGGCAATAGTGACCACCATAACAGAACAATTTAAACATGCACCTCTTTCTTCTGCTCGTCTGAGAAAGACAATGGAGCGGCAGCTGGATTTGTCTTCTGAACATATTCTTCCTGCAATAAATATGCAGAAATTGTCCTGTCAGTTCTTGTCAATGCATACAAAATCCAGTTTGGAAAACAAGAAAATCTGAAAGTGAGAAAGAAAAGGCAGCCAAATTCAAAGTAGTGTGACAGCCAATACACAAACCTCATAAACTTCAGCAAGACCCTTTTTGCTCTTATTCTCATCCTGTAAATTTTAACAAAAAGCAGTGTGAAGACATTACTTGCATCATAAAAAATATTATTTAGAGATTAAAACTCTTAAGCTACCTACTTTAAAGGGATAGTGCTTACCAATTCTTTCAATTCTCTTGGTGCTTTAGAGGGTAAACTAGGTGCCTTCTGAACATCATCAAATTGCCCCTAACAGATATCATAGCAAGGCTATTGTTTGTTAAGAGTTCAGAGAGTGAGAACTCAAGCAACCAACAATAATCAATTATAGCCATTGTTTAAAAGAATCAATGCACATTGCAGAAGAGATGGTAAAAAAACACAAAAGCAATTTGTTTCAATATAGTAGATACCCCAACGGATATAACAAGACACCAGAACAATGACAGAAGAAGCTAACACCATTCCATATATGAAGTATGCAGCTTTTAAAACAATTGTATATTAATCAAAGAAATTAAAATATAATAATTCCTATACTTCACAAAGCTGTATATTAATCAAAATATAATCAACTAGATATGATATCAAATACACCAAAAAAAAGAAGAGAAGAATTCAACTTCAAAAGCTAAGTCAAGAATCAGATGTTGACAAAACACTGAAGTTCACATTATAACCATTAGAATAGGAAGTTCACCTCAGTGATCCTCTTTTTAATCATTTCTTCAAGTGATGCTGTAAACTCCTCTGTAATTAAGGGGGCAGGTCTTACATTGTGCTGAAAATCTAAATCAACTTCTAATGCACTATTTTTTGGCCTTTGTGCAGCAGTTACCTGTTATCAAAACTGTAGCATATAAAATACATCCACAGTATAATACAAGGTATTTATTTACTCCAAAGCAAATGAATGAAATACACAGCAGTATAGTTTAACAAAAATATTGACGAAACGTAAAGTTACCTCTCCCTGCATGGTCCAAGTTTTAGGGTCCAAATTTGCTTTCTCCATCATCTCTATTTCAGAACGAAGCTTCTTAAGTTGTTTTTCATGTGTGGAGAGATTATAATTTTTCTGTAAAAGGAAAAGAACTTGAAGAGTTAACTTCAATTACTAAATTGACTGATTGAGGATAAATTTATCACCACTAATCTGAGTGCCCTTCATATGTTAAAACTAAAACGGCATATGCATAAAACAGTACCTGGTTCTCTACCGCATCATCATCATCATCATCTTCTCCAGTGGCCAAGCTCGAATCTTCTTCATCACCTGAAGCCAACTCTTCATCTGACTCATCAATTGACTTTAATTTTTTCTTTGGAGCTTTCTTGGTTTTAGCACCAAAGAAGTCTTCATACCTAACATAAAAAGGCCTATCACTATTAAAAAAATATATATAACTTTTACTGATCAAAATTTTGGCCATTACAGATTCTAGATGATGGCTTTAAGGCTGGTAAGGGAGACAATGGCACTGACACTAAGAACAGTATGATCAATAGCAGAGATAATGGTGTTGTTGAAGGTAACATAAAAGTAGTAGTAGCAATAATAATAATAATGTTTAGGGTATGGATGAGTGTGTTAATGTTGCAGTGCTGTATTATTAATGGTAGAATAATACTGGATTGAAATGCCGCAGTAGTGGGATAGAAAATATGGGTGGTGCTCTAGGTTATGGTTGGAACAATGGATATATCCATATGTCAAGGTTGACAAAGAAAATGCAAAACTCTAGCTTCTAAAATCAACAATTTCAGTAACCACCACAAACAAATTTTTGTTTTACAATGAAAAAAGATCCTATAAGCATCACTTCATATGTCTATACATACAAAAATACATATACACACACGGATATATATTTGAAAAAAAGACAGGAATATGAAAGGGAAAGGTTATGAGAAAGGACCTAGCATTTTCCAATTTCTGTGTATCTTCATCCTCATCTTCATCGTCGTTGTCAAAAAGACCAAACTGCAAGGCCACAACTCTTAGGGAAAAACAAGTATTGGAAGCATAAGAAAATTTTTAGAACAATAAATTACTTTGACAATCTGCATTGCCTCCAGGTCAAATATGTGAAACAATGTCCATAGGAAATCATGCCTCGATTCCTATGAAAGACTTATTAAAACTTATTAAGGCATTACTCATGTGACGTCCGAAAAAAATGATAGATCATCTTAGTAAAAGTATCCGAGTCAAACTCAGAGACACTAAAACAAAACTATTTCAATTCAAAAAACAATCAAAGCATCCACATTTTAAGCTCAACAATTCAACTCAAGATAAAAAAAACTTTACCTCATCGTCATCCTCTTCTTCTTCGCCTTCATCTTCATACTCACCCTCACCATCCAAAACCTTTTTCCCTCCCTTCTTTGTATTATTCCCACTATCCTTCTTCAACCCATATTCCCTAGCCTCATCCTCTTCTAAATATTCCTGCAATTCATTTATCTTTAAAAATTTATCCTCTATCCCTCCTCCTTCTCCTCCTTGTCCCTTCTCTTCACTCTCGCTTCCTTCTTGCTCTTTCTTTCCTTCCTCCTCTTCATCTTCATCATCATCATCGTCGTCGTCGTCGTCGTCATCATCAAACCCATCATCCAATTCCTCGTCAAAATCATCGCTTTCCTCTTTAAGAACCTTCGTTTCACCTTCTAAACCCTTGTTCTTACCTTCTATCACCTGCCTAAGCTTCCTAATTTCCTGCGGATTCTTCTCAAATTTTTTAACTTCTTTCTGAAGGCTGGACAGCAGAGGCTGTGACTGCAAGTCAATTTGCTGCCAAATCTGCTCTGCGTCGAATCCTTCGACCAGCAACTGATCCAACGGTGATTTAGGGGTGTAAGGTCTAAGATAGGAGAAGAGCTGTTTTGAGGCTGTACGCGCTGTTTCAGAGAGGTCCGCCCTTGGAGCCAGCCATACCGGTGGCTCCGTCGACTTTAGACGGCGCAGTGCGTCGAAGTCTAGAGATGCTTGACCTTGTGTTGCCATGTCCAGTTACTCTATTGTTACACCAATTCTGGGGGTTAAAACTAGGGTTTGGGAGTATTCCCGGAAAAAAATAATAAACCAAGGGAAAACAAAAGTTGGATATCTCTAATACACTCGTGTCCCCGCGCGTGTAATACAGATTTTTTTATTTCCATTATTCCAGTTTAACAAAATATCTTATTTATCGAAGTATTTGATATAAAAAAATAAAGTAAAAAAAGAAAAAAAAACATTAGAAAAATAAGATGGAAACAAATTGCTTTACGTCTTACCTACGAGTCCACAGTGCCGTGATAGACTATCTAAACAAATCCATTTCAGATATCCAAAGGAAACACCACCACCAAGGTCAGGCCATTTTTTTTTGTACCAAAATAAAACGAAGACAAAAACAGAGAATACATTTTCTAAATCGTCGTACCACTCTAAAAAATTTCCCCGCTCTAAATCCCTTTCCAGAGCTGTAATAGGTCAGTTCTTACAGTCCCTCTCAGGTTGGATCCTCCCAAGTTTTCCTCCGCTCAGCCCATGATCGGTGGGTTTTATCAAGTGCGGTAATTGCTATTTGAATAATCAGTCGACCATAACCTTCAAATTTTACTTCTTTCTCAACACCTGATTAATTTCGATATTTCTTAAATTTGCTTTTAATCTTTTGAGTGTCCAATGAATAATGGAGAGGGGACTCGCGAGAACATCTTGGAAGTCACCTCTCCGGACCCGTTTGATTCGTTCCCGGTGAAATCGGACGGTGGCGATGTGTCGCCGGCATCATTATCACAGTATTCCTCATGTGCAGAATCCGAGTTCGAGCGCTATTGTAGCGCGAATTCGATCATGGGCACACCTAGTGTGCGTAGCTCATATGGTACATCATTATACGATTGTTTAGATTCCGAGTTCGAGTCTTTAAAGAGTATCGGGTTTGGAGATGATATTAGTTTTGAGAATTTTAGTTTGGGAGGTAATCGAAAAGTTTCCACCTTAGGTGATCGTAGAATTGGATTTCGCGAAGGGATAAATGACGAGGGTATTGGGTTGAGTGGGTTATATTGTGACAATAGCAATAGTGTTGAGGGAATAAAAGACGATGATGGCATGCATATGAATATTAGTGAAATTGTGAATGATCATAAAATTGAATTGGTAGGTAGTGTTGAAAATGTGTTGATTCAAGAGAGTGGGGTTAATAGTGAAGGTGGTGAGAGGTGCTTGATCAGGAATGAAATTGAACATGATGCAGATATCGAATCTGGTGCTGAACAGGGCTCTCTTTCTTGTATAAATAGTGAGGAGAAGGGTAGTTGCTCAGAGAGGTCGGATGTTCGATTTGGTTCAGAGCTCAAGGAGATGGAGGGGGAGGAAGGTGGGACTTCATCAAGATATGAGCACTCCGAAGGTGAGGATTCAATGTACAATTATGGTAGTGATAAGGATCCTAGTGGTAATTCATATTATCCAAGGAATGTGGAATATGTTCAAGAAGCAAAATGGGAGAATGGAAATCCATTACTTATTAACTCACATGTAGCATTTGGTTCGACTGATTGGGATGATTTTGAGCAAGAAGTAGGTAAAAGTACTCTATCCTCACTGACTTTAGAGAAATTTGAGGAGAGGGGTGAACCAAATCTTGAAAATGGAAAGAATCCTTTAGGTTTCACGACTAAGAGCCAAATTGGATTTCCAGGTGGCAGTCAGAATGAGCAAGGAAATGATGTGACAGATGCACCTGTAGTCAGCAAAATAGTTCAAGGTGCTGATGAATGTGTAGAAGACATTAATCACTCTACAGTGACCGCTGCTGGGGTTCCATATTCTAGTGAGCTAGAGCATGTGGAAGAAGAGAACGATATTCCTCTGGCCAGTTATCAAGTTCAAGGTGCAGAATTATTGGCAGAAAATATTAAGAGTGTTTCCTCAACCCCAATCGGTTTGCGTACTTTGGGGGGGCTACATGAAGGTGAAAGAGATTTTTCTGTTACTTGCAATCAAGTCAAGGGCGCTGATTTATTGGAAGAAAGTACCAAAATTTCTTCTCTGACTCCAAGAATTTTGCCCGAGTTTTCTGGATCAGATCAGCACATAAGAGATGCTTCTGCTGCCAGCAATCAGCTCCAAGGTGCTCTTGACTCTACTATGAATAATAATAATAATTGTCCTTTTGGTGACTTCTTTGATGTGGAACATGATCCATTGACTAAAATGGTTCCCTTGCAAATAGGGTTGGAAATTATTGATTCTGGAATGCATGGAAAGCAGCAGGATGTGAATAACACGGAAGTCAGCCCTGCTGACTATGGAGTTTTAGGAAATGAACAAATTGAATATTTTACAGCACAATTGGACCCCTTTGTTAATTTTTCAATTGATCGACTTGATGCAAAGTCAACTGGATTTCAAGAAATATCAAATGCTGAACTGTCTGAAGATCGTGAATCAAAATTATCCTCATCAGCATTTGGAAATATCACAAATGCATCAAAGAATTCTCATGCCTCAGCAGATCTTAACGAAGAACATCTTGCTTTGACCAAGGTCAGTCATTGCCATTGCATGGTCAATTTCTTGCATACCTGGTTTTCATTGTTTTTCCCGTCCATGGTTTCTGAGCGTTAGTTCTTATATATTTTTACTTTAATAAATTGTAAGATGAAGCAGCATTTATCAACATATCATTTTTGGTTGTTACTCTTATAATTTTTTCTTCAAGTCATGGAGAAGAATCGTTTTAGGTGAGGATTGATAATTTTTAAATGCTTCCGAGTGTTGTTCCTTTGATAAACTGGATGCTGGTTGAAGTCGAAACCAAGAATTGTGAAGATCAAATCAAAGACAAAATCAAGTATGAGAAACTGAGAATAATTGGCTGGTTGACCTATGAGTTAAAACTACATTAATAATGAAGATCCATCTATGCTTAAGCATAGCCTTATTTTTTTGCTTGACCTATATTTAATTCTATCCCTTTTAAGCTGTGGATTAAGCTGCTTCCTTTCTTATCTTTAGTATGACAATATTTTGCAGAGAGGGAAGTTTGAGCTCAACGATTTTTATGATGCGGTTGTTCATGAAATGGAAGAAATTTTACTTGACTGCAGTGATTTTCCTGGGACATGGTTCTCTCAGGGCAACCAGATGTCTCAATCACAGGTATCTGTGCCTCCAAGAGATGGCGGTTCGACTGCTTCTACTTCTGGTACAGATGATGCTTATCCACTGACTCCACTCCCCCTCAGAATTGATGGTGTTGAAGTGGTAGGTGCAAAGCAGAAGAATGGTGATGTCTCACTTAGCGAAAGATTAGTTGGAGTGAAGGAGTACACTGTTTATAAAATTAGAGTGTGGAGCGGAAAGGATCAGTGGGAGGTTGAACGAAGATATCGTGATTTCTTTACTCTGTATTGTGGCTTGAAATCATTTTTTGCTGACCAAGGCTTGGCTCTCCCTTCTCCCTGGTCATCTGTAGAAAAGGAATCTCGAAAGTTATTTGGGAATGCCTCTCCTGATGTTGTTGCTCACAGAAGCATTCTTATTCAAGAGTGTTTACAATCGATTATCCATTCCAGTTTTTTTTCCAATCCCCCGTATGCGCTGATTAGGTTCTTGTCTCCACAGGAGTCATTTCCTAATTTTCCTGCATCAAATACACTGTTGTCTAGGTCAACATCTTTTACTAGAGGTGCGGATGCAGCAAACATTTCCACATTAGGGAAGACCATATCACTTATTGTTGAAATCAGACCACAGAAATCAATGAAACAGATGCTAGAAGCACAGCATTATACTTGTGCTGGATGCCACAAGCATTTTGATGATGGAATGAGTCTAATACAAGACTTTGTACATACCTTTGGTTGGGGCAGGCCTCGACTTTGTGAATATACTGGTCAATTGTTCTGTTCCTCCTGCCATACAAATGAGACTGCAGTCTTGCCAGCAAGGGTATTGCATCATTGGGATTTCACGCACTATCCAGTTTCTCAATTGGCTAAATCATATTTGGATTCTGTATATGACCAGGTAGACTATGAAATCTGTAGTTTGTTATTCTTTGCTATCATACAGTTCTATAGTTTTAGTAATGGAATGTTCATGTGCTTTCATTTCTCTACTTAACATATTCTAAACTCAAGTTCAAAAGGTTTATTTAATTCTTATCTTGAGGCCATCTTCAATATCTTTGATGATTATTGTTTGTTTTTTGCAGCCCATGCTTTGTGTCAGTGCAGTTAATCCTTCCCTGTACTCAAAGGTCCCAGCTCTAAACCATGTAACGAGTGCAAGGAAGAAACTTGGAAACATGCTTCCATATGTTCGTTGCCCTTTTCGTAGAGCCATTGACAAAGGACTTGGATCTCGAAGATATCTTCTTGAAAGCAATGACTTTTTTGCACTTAGAGATCTCATTGACCTTTCCAAGGGGCCATTTGCAGGTTTGCTCTAATCACACCTTTTAATTTGTGAATGAGTGCGAGGAAATTTCCTTAAAAGTTAAAGGACCCTGTCAACTTTCATGTGAGCAAGTATTGTTTATTGAAATCATTTGGCTTTTCTGGGATGACCTAGCTCATAAGAACGCATCCTTTCAGTTCTGTCTGCGCCCTGTGTTGAATATATATTGAAGAAAGTAGAATAGAAATTTCTTGAAGACAGAAAATGATTTTAGTTATAGTTCCCTATAATTGGATTCTTCATGCACGGTTTTATTATATGCCTCTTGAAAACTGAAATCTTTTGCATTCAATGGCAATGTAACAAAACAAATTGCCTTGCTTAGTCTTAGGACAATACAGTTTTCTAGTAAAGCTATGACGGTTCCTTTTTTCTGAATCTGCCACATAGGATTCAATTTTTAAGAATTTATTTCACATATTGAATCTATCTTGCCTGAAGCAGTAATGTAACTCTTATGGCAGCATTACCTGTGACGGTGGAAAATGTTTCAAGGAAAATCCTGGAACATATTACAGAGCACTGCCTCATATGCTGTGATGCAGGAGTTCCCTGCTGCGCTCGACAAGCTTGTGACGACCCATCATCTCTCATTTTTGATTTTCAGGTTAATATTCATACAGTGGTTGCCATCTATTCAATGACATTGCACGTATTAACATTCTCTGAGCACCCCACACTCACTGTAACCAATTGTATCTTTGTGTAATTCATGGGGATTATGGTTTAATCATTTGGCATGAACATTACATGGGTATACTATGACCTAACATTTAGTTGCCACTTAATAGTTTTATTGTAAACATCATTGTTAGCACATTTTTAGTGATAAAGCTCAAAATTGTAATATGTACTTGATTATCTGGCTGTTAGTCATTTTTATAATTTTACGGTCTATAATCAACAGGAAGGCGAGGTTAAAAGGTGTAAATCTTGTGAAGCAGTTTTCCATAAGCCTTGCTTTAGAAAAATCACATGCTGCCCTTGTGGCGCAAGCCTAGCGGGGGATGCATCGGTGAACTCCTCCAACTGGATAGGCCATGATGCTAGCGGTGAGGCGAATGGAGCACTGACCTTGCTCGGAAAGAGAGGTTCTGGACTGTCAATAGGACTCCTCACTGGTCTATTTCCCAAGGCAAAGCCTGAAAAAACGGAGCATAGAGACAGCAGCAATGTTATTTTAATGGGTTCTCTGCCTAACACTTCTTTGTAAATTGTAATAATCTATATTCTGTATTTTCGTTTTGATTGTCAATTCGAGAGTTCATTTGTTGCACCTTGGGGGTAAATTGGGTACTAAGCGAAAGTGGCTTCCATTTTTAGGGCTTATCCAAATTGGCTGCGTCTCCATTTCAGTCTACTGGATGAACTCCTTTGAGTTCTTCTCATAGTTTTGAATAAAACAGATTGTGATTCTCTACATGTATATCAACAAGATTTGTAGGTATGCAGTTCTTTCATTCTCAATCACATATAGCAATTACGTCCACAGCAGTGAACTGCTTCGCACTGGTGAAGAGAAATACAAAAGAAAGATGCTAATAAAATTTCATTTCGAGTGGTTTTACATGTTTTAATATTTCATTATCTGCTGTTAAGTTCATTTGTTTCAAAATCTTCTCAAAAAAATGACGGATAGATTTATAAATCAAATTATAGTAGACAATGTCGAGTAGGTAATTTTTTTCTAATAAATATAATTCACTATTTGGTTAATTAAATAGAATATGATAAATATAGAGATCTTAATTATGCAAAGCTAATAACGAGTAGATGCTGAGAAATTTTTTGAAATTTAAGTTGCCATCAAAGAAAGATGTTAAATTCATTTTCTGCATGACGTATTGGTCTTGAAAGAAAAAAAGAACACAATAATAATAAAAAGAAATGAAAGCAATCGATGATCAAAATTAAAAAGCAGCCGAATATCATGTAGTGATTTGCTTCCCCTGAATCAGCTTCTGTAAAAGTGGAAAGATGTTCTTGTTCTTTGCCCTCTTGCCTGTTTTTTAGAAAGGTGGCCCATGTTGCTCACTTTAAATTTGGATGTACATTGTTATCAAATTTCACGCATAAATTTAGTGCAGAATAGCCCAAACAAGTAAGAATTTAAGGCCAGTAATGAGGATTGCTTTATTCCTTTTGGGCTTACGATAAGGCAGGTTTTGAACATGCAACTTGATGAAGAATTTGAAGGGAAAAATAATGATACATCAAGGAATTCAGAAAATAAAGAATTAAGGAATTCAGAAATAAAGAATTTTCTATAAACTTTAACATCAATATGTGATCACAACTATGCCAATCATCCATCATGACATAGAATCAGTCACTGTAATTATACCTGCTTTCTTGATTCAGTATTTTTGTATTTTCCAGAACTTACTATACAGATTACAGGATGGTAGTTCTATGAAATGTTGTCAAGATTTTAATCGGTATTCTGTCTTGTAATAAATGTTCTCTGATCTTCTATTCTGTACCTTTCTCTTCTACTGAAAAAAATTGCTCATTTTCTTCAAGTCTTTCAACCTTGCTTGTCTCTGCAAATCCATGTTATTTCACATACTGATAAGAATCAGGGAACCATCTTGACAAGAGTGCATGTTTCAACTTGATTACTAGAGCAAAAACACCATAGCATGGGATATGCATCACTGCTACAGAAAAATACCTGCAAATCACATTTGAGATTAAAAAAAAATGTAGTAAGTACATACTAAAAGCAATCAAAATAATTATTTATTGTTTGTTTAGAACTTGGAGTAGAATTTGCTATTTGGTCATTGTACATACCAAAGTGGAGCATATGAAGATGACAAGTCAAGAAATGGATATGGCCACCTGTTTCAGGATTACAAATTGTCATGGTTATGAGAAATGGAATTAAGATTGCTTTGCTTTGCAGTAAGGAAAAACACAAATGCATTTACCAGATCTTGACACATGCATGGAGAATCCATTGGAATATAACATAGGTCACTGTCCATAGAAAGAAGTATGCAATGCGAAACATGGGGAAGCGCTGAAAGGGAAAAAGTTTGGTTATAATCACCAAGTTTAAAGAGTTGGAAGAGATTAGAAATTGAAACCAAGTTTAGATAACTCACCAAGCAATTCAGAGCAGTATCGCCTAGCAGGAAAACAGCATTGATTGTATGCATGTTTATCACTAACTGTCATTCAAACGGAGTCAAACACGATGAAGTAAGAAAGAAGAAAAGAAAAGGTAAACAGATCCTTACCACATTCAGGCTGTAATTGTTGATTTCAAGAAATGGAACAATTATGAACCAAAAGACGCAATCTGTGAGCAAAACAGCCCCTGCGTTCATCTGTTGACAAGAAAAAGGAAAGATTAGCCACCATGTGTACAAGATTTAACAAGC
>JAVXUL010000016.1:4581735-4610012 GCA_035590515.1 Trichilia minutiflora | reverse complement strand
CCTTCGGTCGAACGAATGGCACTTCGGTCGAACGAATCCTTGGGCTCAAATAATACTCAGAGTTTCTGTCGATTTTTCGGTCGAACGAATCTGGCCCTGCGAAATTTCGGTCGAACGAATACCCATTCGGTCGAACGAATTTTCGACAGAGAGTCATCCGGAATTCGGGCGAAGGGTCGGTCGAACGGGCTTCAGCCGAAGCTTATTCGGTCGAACGAATCTCCCCATTCGGTCGACCGAATCTGCCAGAAAATTGAATTTTACAGAATAAACCCCACACGAGCCACATAACACTCCCACAACCCCATGAAGATTAAGATAAATGCAGAGACATGAATTAAAAGAATAGAAAATGACAATTATACCCTCGAGGTGAGGTACGGATCGTTACAGAACTTGTATATTATTATTTTTTAAATAAATCATATTTTTATAAACTAAGCATTTGTTTTCATGAAATAGAACTTACTGATGGTTTCGAATTTACTCAAGATTGGTAATCGTTAGAAAATAAAATCAATCTAATGATTTTCAAATGAAACATTCTAAGATTTTAAATTGCATAAAATATTTCTATATTTTTCATAATTTGTTTATTTTACATCATTTTAATTTTATATATATAAATATATATATATATATATATATAAAGCTTTTAAATATATGTTTTTTTTTTATAATAGTTCATTTACGAAGTGAACATCCATATATTCGCCCCTCATCCTTTTACTTTCAAATAATTCCGAGCACGTTGAAAATTAGAGGTGATAAGATCCTTGAGATTTAGCAGTAATTTAGTAAGTTGCATTATCAACTCACTTGTTAAATATTTGAATCTATTAGAATATGTTAAAATATGAAATTTATATTTTCATTTGAGACTTGGGAATAGATATATATCAATTTTAAATTTGTGTGTGTATATATATATATAATTTGTATAATTTGATGAATTATATTTCTAAAGTATTTTAGTATGATTTTGAGTTTCAAATGAAATGGTATCATATTATAAAAAGAAAATTATGATTTAAAATAAATAGATTGAATGTATTGAATTTATGATTTTATTTGGATACACAAATGGAGATGAGGATTTGAAATTGAAATGAATGAGATTTGGATTGATTATTAGGTAACAGGAATATTTTATATATTTTTAAAGTATATTATAGATATTAGAATATATTTTAAAAGTTTATAATGATTATCACATGAAAATTTTATGACCAAAGCATTATACTTACACATATGATAAAGTTCTTTTAAAATATAAATGTAGGTCATCCCTATAAAATTAAACGCTATTTTAATAAGCAATCAAGATAAATAATTAAGAATAAAGGAAAGACAATACAGAATTTATGGTGTTTGATTTTAAGCCTACCGAGAGAGCCCTTAAAAAAATATCTACACTACATTTTAATGTCTAGCTCATAATAAATACAAACTAATAAAAATAGTAAATGAAGATAAATCAAAAGTTGATTTCTGAGTACACAATATGATCTAAACTGACTAAATATGACTGTTGATTACCAACTTTTAGTCAAGGTGTCTTGTAGCTTTGAAGAAAAAGTGTTTAAAAGAGAGAAAATATGGAAGAGAAGCATCACAGGAACTTGATGAACCTGCAAAAGTAGTCAAGAGTTTTAAAAAAAGGATAGAAAAATGTGTTTTGTCCTTTTTATTTAATTCATCTTTGGGAGTTTATTTGCCTTTATTCACCTTGCAATCAATCACTAGGGAGTGGACAAATGTCACCATTTCTGTGAAAGTGTTTACTTGTATGTAAGGATAGAAAAAGAATTTTCTATATTGATAAGCTATAGATGGGTTACTTTATGAAAATCTGTCTCTATTGTACAATTTATTATAAGCATCTAAGCGTTATTCATTTCTTGTAAAAGTGTCATTTTTTTATTGGCTCTTCTTTATTCATTAGCATGTTCTCGGTTGGGAGCTGCAGGATCGTTTTAGAAACAGATACGAAAGCTTCTCCAAGGTCTAATTTATTGGGCGTAACTAAATAAATCTCCAAATTCCATCCTCCGCAGCCACAGTGATTCATGAATAGGATTTCGCATGTGATTTAATCACATCTACAAAGACTTGTTGTGCATTTCATTCCGTATTAGTTAAGCAATTATTGAGATATGAATATAATAATAATTGTTGTATCACCTAATTTTAAAATAGATGATTGGATTCTTATTTGCAGAGTCTCACCTCTAAGTTCTTATAAGATAATAATACGTTAAGGGTTATGTCAGTTAAAATTTTTGATGAAAAAATTCTGATACTTAAATCAGATATAATGAGAGAATATATGGCGAATTCCGATAAGCAAATCATAATATAATACAAGAAAAATAGACTCTTTTATCGAATGTGGAGAAGGAGAAAACGGGAGAAAAATGCTTGTGAATAGAAGCAACAGTAGAAGGCTAAATGCTGAAGATCTCCACTCTTCTTTGTTGCAGAACTCCCTTTTATATAGTATCCTGGTGATATGATTAAGTATCGAAAAATAGGAATGACGGGACTTTAATACCTTTAGGCAATATATGGCCTCCTTCCATTAATGATGTAGTTGATATTCCTGCCAATTCTAGGCCTGCTATTGTCAAGTTGTTTGAAGATAGATGATAGATGGGACAATTAGCTCTTAGGATAGGCTATCTACTCCCATCATAAGGCCTATTATGTCAGTGGTCATTCCCATTTTTGGTAGCGTGGGCACGTGATTGAGGATTCTCTGGTTAGGGGTTGTTTGCATGTTGATGAAGAGGGGGTGTCTTCCCTGAGAGGTCCTCGCGGTTGGGAGGCTAATTCTGCACTTTTCTAGGGGATGGGTGGGCTCATCTTGAGGCGGGAACGAATTCCCTGAGGCCTAAGGTGGCTACCTGCCCGCAGACTTCAACTCCCGATACCTAAGGGCTGTGGTGCATTCCTGAGTCTTGAGGGTAGACCATCTGAGGATCGTCAGATGCCCCCAGGGGGTGATGCGTGTTTGCCTGAGAAATCGACTTCCTGGGTCCTGAGGCGGATTTGCCTGAGAGGATGACCCCCTAAGGGCGGGAGACTTGGCTCTTCCGAGAGGCTGATTCCCGGGGACCTGAGACGGGATTCCCCAAGAGGCTGACTCTCTAGGACCTGAGGCAGGATTTTTCGAGAGGCTGATTCCTGGAGACCTAAGGCGAGATTCTCCAAGAGGCTGACTCTTTAGGACTTGAAGCAGGATTCCCCAAGACGCTGATTCTCCGAGATCTGAGGTCAGGTTCACCCGCGAGGGTGATCCCTTGAGTCTCGAGGCCATCTAGGAGAATGAAATACTTGGGACAGAAATGTCACGTTCTTTTTGACGAGATCCTACATATCACTCGCATATTTTCCCAAACAACAATAAACACTTAAATATTATCAAACAAATACATAATAACATAACATAAGAGATTTAAAAAAAAACAAAATAGATTTAAAATCAGATAAAAAAGATCAGTGTTTTTCAACATCCAAAACCCACATACCTAAATTATAACTCAAACATTTATTCTTCTTCAACATTAAACTAACATCGCAATCTGGTTAATTAATAATCTAAATTAACAAATAGTTAAATAACTTTCTATAAAAGACAGTAAGTGATGGTTGTTTCTGCGTTTATTTTGGGTTTGAGTTTTAAAATTTTCTCTATTAAAGTATTTAGAAAGTCAAACTATGAATTTTATCTGAATTATCCATTTTACATGACGGCTATCTCTATATTTATATACGATTTAAATTAAGATTTTTTACGTATATAAAAAAAATTCTATAAAATACCTAAAAATGATAACTCATAATAATTTATAACAGTCAAAGCTCTCATGATGAACAAAACCCAATTCTATCCAAAAATTATTTATTAACAAAATTAAACCCATAATTTCAAGCTCAAAATAGTCCATGATTGATAATAAACTAAAAGAAAGAAAAATTACAGCATGTGAAAGTAGAAATAACGTGCCAAAGTTAATCTATCTCAAACTCATTGATTTCAAACGACAATCTCCTCCTTTGACAAATGGAAACTTTTTTGGGCAATGGAGCTGTGACGTTAAACTCAACTAATAGTGGATAGTGGTGCGAAAATTATCCTAAAATGTATGTATAATCATGTAGTGGATGCGGATCACGTTTTTTTTTTTTTTTTTTTAACTATATTAAAAAATTGGATAAATTAAATTAAAATATATTTTTTAAATAATGATATCTATATAAGATAATTCTGTATTTTCATCCTTGAATTTATTTTTAAATAAACAATTCTGTATTCAGAGACTCTGTATTTTAAATTTATTTTTAACAATAATTTACTTTCAAATATAAAATTTTATATTTAAAAATAAAGAGTTTTTTCACTTTAAATTTATTTTTAAATAAAAAATTTTAAGTTCAAAAATTTTTAAATATTAAAAAAAATACTGATAATCTATGTTAATTTACCTTTGTTACTCCAGGCCAGTTGTTTTAAGTGACGTAATATTTTATTCATCGTAGTATTTAATAGAAAAAAATAATTAGAAAAAACATATGCAAATGAATTGTCATACTTACAGTGTCATGATCCGAGTTTCCAAACAAATCCAATTTCAGACATCCAAAGAAAACACCACCACTGGCTCTCATTTCTAGCCCCAGTTATCTCAAAATTTTAGAACGAAGACAAAAACAGAGAAGACGTTTTCTAAATTGTCGTACCACTCTCAAAAAATTTCCCCGCTCTAAATCCCTTTCCAGAGCTGTAATAGGTCAATTCTTACAGTCCCTCTCAGGTCGGATTCTACCAAGATTTCCTCCGCTAATCACACGATCTGGGGTTATATCAAGTGGGGTAATTGCTATTTGTATAACCAGTCAATCATAACCGTCAAATTCTAGTTCTTCTCAACACCTGATTAATTTCGATATTGTTTGAATTTGATTTTAATCTTGTGAGTGCCCAATGAATAATGGAGAGGGGACTCGCAAGAACGTCTCCGAAATCAGCTATCCGGCCCCGTTTGATTCATTCCCGCTGAAATCGGACGGTGGCGATGTGTCGTCGGCATCAGTTTCACAGTATTCCTCGTGTGCAGAATCCGAGTTCGAGCGCTATTGTAGCGCGAATTCGGTCGTGGGCACACCTAGTGTGCGTAGCTCATATGGTACATCATTAAACGATTGTTTAGATTCCGAGTTCGGTTCTTTAAAGAGTATTGGGTTTGGAGATGATCTTAGTTTTGAGAATTTTGGTTTAGGAGGTAATCGAAAAGTTTCCACCTTAGGTGATCGTAGAATTGGATTTCGCGATGGAAGAAATAATGAGGGTATGAAATTAGAAAGTGGGTTAAGTGGGTCATATTGTGACAATTATAATAGTGAGAGAATAAATGACGATGATGACGCGCATATAAATGTTAGAGAAATGGTGAATGATCGTAAAATTGAATTGGTAGGCAGTGTTGAGAATGTGTTGATTCAAGAGAGTGGGGTTAAAGGTGAAGGTGGTGAGAGTTGCTTGGCCGGGAATGAAATTGAAAATGATGCAGATATCAAATCTGGTGTAGAACAGGGCTCTCTGTCTTATGTAAATAGTGAAGAGAAGGGTGGTTACTTAGAGAGTTCACATTTTCAATTTGGTTTAGAGCTCGGTGGAAAGGAGATAGAGATGGAGGAAGATGGGACTTCATC
This sequence comes from Trichilia minutiflora, assembly GCA_035590515.1. Lineage (NCBI taxonomy): Eukaryota > Viridiplantae > Streptophyta > Magnoliopsida > Sapindales > Meliaceae > Trichilia > Trichilia minutiflora. Next base: position 4,604,297 of record JAVXUL010000016.1, on the reverse strand, counting down.
AAGATATGAGCTCTCTGAAGGTGAGGATTCAATGTACAACTATGGTAGTGATGAGGAGCCCAGTGGTAATTCGTATTATCCCAGGAATGTGGAATATGTTCAGGAAGCAAAATGGGAGAATGAAAATCCGTTACTTATTAACTCAGATGCAGCATTTCGTTTGAAAGATTGGGATGATTTTGAGCAAGAAGCAGGAAAAAGTACTCAAACTTCACTGACTTTAGAGAAATTTCAGGAGAGGAGTGAACCAAATCTTGAAAATGGAAATAACCCTTTAGGTTTAACTTTTAAGACCCAAATTGTACTTCCAAGTGGAGATCAGAATGACCAAGGAAATGATGTGACTGATGCAACTGCAGTCAGCAAAATACTTCAAGGTGCTGATGAATGTGAAGAAGACATTAATCACTCTACTGTGACCACTGCCGGATTTCCATTTTCTGGTGAGCTAGAGCATGTGGAAGAAGAGAAGGATATTCCTCTGGCAAGTTGCCAAGTTCAAGGTGCAGAATTATTGGCAGAAAATATTAAGATTGTTTCCGCAGCCCTAATTGGTTTGCATACGTTTTCAGGGCAACGTCAAGGAGTAAGAGATTTTTCTGGTACTTGCAATCAAGTCGAAGGCACCGATTTATTGAAAGAAAGTACCAAAATTTCTTCTCTGACTCCAAGAAATTTGCCTGATTTTTCTGAGTCAGATTGGTACATAGGAGATGTTTCTGCTGCCAGCAGTCAGCTCCAAGGTGCCTGTGACTCAACTAGGCATAATAATAACAATGATGATAATAATAATAATAGTTCTTTTGGTGATTTCTTTGATGTGGAACATGATCCATTGGCTGAAATGGTTCCCTTGAAAATGGGGCTGGAGATTATTGATTCTGGAATGAATAGAAAGCATCAGAATGTGAATAACAAGGAAGTCAGCACTGCTGGCCGTGGAGTTTTAGGAAATCAACAAATTTCATATTTTACAGCACAATTGGACCCCCTTGTTAATTTTTCTATTGATCTATGTGGTGCAAAGTCTACTGGATTTCCAGAAATATCAAATGCAAAACTGTTTGAAGATTGTGAATCAAAATTGTCCCCATTAGCATTTGGAAATATCACAAATGCATCAAAGAATTCACATGCCTCAGCAGATCTGAATGAAGAACATCCTGCTTTGACCAAGGTTTGTCATTGCCATTGTGTGCACAATTTCTTGTTTATGTGATTTTCATTGTTTTTTCAGTCCATGGTTTCTTAACTGTTGTACTTATATCCTTTTATGCTAATCATTTATAAGGCCAAGCAGCATTTGTCAACATATCATTTTTCGTTGTTGCTCTTTTTATTTTTGTTCAAGTCATGAAGAAGAATCATTTTAGGTGAGAATTGATACTTTGTAAGTGCTTCAGAGTGTTGTTACTATGATAAACTGCATGCTGGTTGAAGTTGAGAGCAAGAATTGTAAAGATCAAACCTAAGACAAAATCCAGTGTTAGAAGCCAAGAATGACTTGCTGGTTGACCTATGAGTTAAAACTGCATTAATGATCAAGATCCATCCATGCTTAAGCCTAGCCTTAATTGTTTCAATTGGTCTATATTTATTTCTGGCTCTTTTAAACTGTGCATTAGGGTGCTTCTTTTCTTATCTTTTATACAACAATATTTTGCAGAGAGGGAACCTTGAACTGAATGATTTTTATGACGAGGTTGTTCATGAAATGGAAGAAATTTTACTTGAGTACAGCGATTCTCCTGGGGCAGCGTTCTCTCAGGGTAACCAGATGTCTCTGTCACAGTTATCTGTGCCTCCAAGAGATGGTGGTTCGACTGCTTCTACTTCTGGTACAGATGATGCTTACCCACTGACTCCACTACCCCTCAGAATTGATGGTGTTGAAGTGGTAGGTGCAAAGCAGAAGAATGGTGATGTCTCACTTAGTGAAAGAGTGATTGGAGTGAAGGAGTACACTGTTTATAAAATTAGAGTGTGGAGCGGAAAGGATCAGTGGGAGGTTGAACGAAGATATCGTGATTTCTTCACGTTGTGTCGTCGCTTGAAATCATTGTTCGCTGACCAAGGTTGGGCTCTGCCTTCTCCCTGGTCATCTGTAGAAAAGGAATCTCGAAAGTTATTTGGGAATGCATCTCCTGACGTTGTTGCTCACAGAAGCATTCTTATTCAAGAGTGTTTGCAATCCATTATCCATTCCAGTTTCTTTTCCAATCCCCCAAATGCATTGATTAGGTTCTTGTCTCCACAGGAGTCATTGTGTAATTCCCCTGCATCAAATACACTGTTGTCTTGGTCAACATCTTCTATGAGAGGGGAAGATGCAGCAAACATTTCCACATTAGGGAAGACCATATCACTTATTGTTGAAATCAGACCACACAAATCAATGAAACAGAATCTAGAATCACAACATTATACTTGTGCTGGATGCCACAAACTTTTTGATCTTGGAATGAGTCTGATACAAGACTTTGTACAGACCTTTGGTTGGGGCAAGCCTCGACTTTGTGAATATACTGGTCAATTGTTCTGCTCCTCCTGCCACACGAATGAGACTGCAGTCTTGCCTGCAAGAGTATTGCATCATTGGGATTTCACACATTATCCAGTTTCTCAATTGGCTAAATCATATTTGGATTCTGTATATGACAAGGTAAACTATGAAATCTGTAATTTGTTATTCTTGGCTATCTTCTGAATTCTTTAGTATATATATATTTTTTTCCCTACCAGGACTCATCATGCAGTTTTATATTCTGGGCAGTGTAATGTGTGTGTGTTTTAATTTCTCTGCTTCACATTTTCTAAGTTCAAGTTAAAAAGGTTTATTTAATTCTTATTTTGAGGCCGCCTTCAATATCTTTGATGATTATATTTTGTTTCTTGCAGCCTATGCTTTGTGTCAGTGCAGTTAATCCTTTCCTGTACTCGAAGGTCCCAGCTCTACAGCATATTATGGGCACAAGGAAGAAACTTGGAAATATGCTTCCATACATTTGCTGCCCATTTCATAGAGCCATCGACAAAGGACTTGGATCTCGAAGATATCTTCTTGAAGGCAATGACTTTTTTGCGCTTAGAGATCTCATTGACCTTTCCAAAGGGCCATTTGCAGGTTTGCTCTAATCAACAACTTTTAATTTGTGTTCGAATTGCAAGGAAATTCCCTTAAAATTTGAAGGATCATGTCTTCCCTAAAATTTAAAGGATCATGTCAACTTTCATGTGAAACAAATATTTTTTTTGTGAAATTAGTTGTCTTTTCTAGGGAGCTGATTAGCCTAGCTCATCAGAGCACAGCATTTCAGTGCTGTCTGCAGCCTGTCACACCCTGTTTCTGCAAGATCAGCGAATATGTCTATTTTTGGACCTGTTTGCACAGACGGTTGAATATATATTGAGGAAACTAGAATAGAAATTTCTGGAAGACAAAAAATAATTTGAGTAATCGATCCCTAGAATTGGATTCTTCATGCAAGGTTTTAGTATATGCCTCTGGCAAACTGAAAGCCTTTGCATTCGATGACAAAACCAATGGCCTCGCTTAGTCTTAGACAATAATTGTTTTCTGGTAAAGCTATGATGGTTCCTTTTTTATGAATCTACTACATAGGATTCAATTTTTTAAAGAATCTATTTCACATCAGATCCAATCAATTTTGACTGAAGCAGTAATGTAATGCCTATGGCAGCACTACCTGTGATGGTGGAAAATGTATCAAGGAAAATCCTGGAACATATAACAGAGCAATGCCTCATATGTTGTGATGTGGGAGTTCCCTGCTGCGCTCGACAAGCATGTGATGACCCATCATCTCTCATTTTTGCTTTTCAGGTTAGTATTCATGCAATGGTCACTAACTAGATTGAATGTGTTCACATTATATGAGCGTCACACACTCACTTTACCCACTATATCTTTGTGTAATTCATAGAGATGGGGGCTAATCATTTGGCATGAACATTACATGCATATACTATGATTTAATATTGAGTTACCACTTGATATTTCTATTGTCAAGTGAAGCTAAATATCATTATTTTGCATATTTTTCTTGAGAAAACTCAAAATTGTAATATTGTACTTGATTATTTGGCAGTTTGTCATTTTTATGATATGACAGTGTATGATCAACAGGAAGGTGACATTAAAAGGTGTAAATCTTGTGAAGCAGTATTCCATAAGCATTGCTTTAGAAAAATCACTTGCTGCCCTTGCGGTGCAAGCCTATCTGGGGTTGCATTGGTGAATTGCTCTGACTGGGTCAGCCATGATGCTAGTGGTGAGGCTAATGGAGCCTTGACCTTACAGGGAAAGAGAAGCGGTTCTGGACTGTCTATTGGGTTCCTCACTGGTCTATTTTCCAAGGCAAAGCCTGAAAAAACAGAGCATAGAGGCAGCAGCAGCAATGTTATTTTAATGGGTTCTCTACCAGACACTTCTTTGTAATCATCTGTAGTTGAAATGCATCATCTGTATTTTAGTTTTGATTTTTCAAGTTGAGAGCCCTTTTGTTGCACCCTGGGGATAAATAGGGTAATAAGTGAAAGTGGCCTCTACTGTTAATCTTATTCTACCTCGGGTTAAGGATTTTTGGGTTACTTTGTAGCATATATGAAAAATCGAGTGTCTCCATTTCTGTCCTCTTGATGATCTCCTTCTCTCAAGTTCTTCTCATAGTTTTGAGCTAAGCAGATTCTGATTCTCTACACGTATACGAACAAGATGAGTAGATCTGTCGATTCTCTCATTCTCAACCACTTATAGCAATTATATTCGTCTGATTTGCACTTGTGAAGAACACCAGAATAGGTTATTTCTTGTGATTTTACCTGTTTCAAATGTTCCATTGTGTTATTAGCGGAAGTTAATTTGTTTCAAAATTGTCACAAAAATGACCGAGAGATTATCCTATGTCGTATTATTATTGTGTACAATGTTGAGTAATGTTTTTTAATCAAATCAAGATTTTCTTCTGATTTGTTTCTTGAATAAATACAATTCATTGATTGGGTAAATTAAATATACTGTATGACAAATATAGAAATCTTAATTATGCCAAGATAACCACGTATAGATGTTTAAGAGATTTTTTGAAATTTAAGTTGAAAAGCAAAGGAAGATAATTTGTTTTCTGGATGACGTATTGATCTTTAAAAAAAATGAACAGAGTAATAACAAAAAGAAATGAAAGCATTTGGTGATCATAATTTAAAAGCAGCAGAATATCATATAGTGATTTGCTTCCTCTGAATCGGCTTATGTAAAAGTGGAAAGATGCTCTTGCTCTTCGCCTTCTTTGATTTTTTATTTTTTTTTTATTTTTTATCATTTTTTATGCCTTTTTCGTGGATACATTAGAGCCCCCTGTTGAGGCAGATTTATACATAAGGTGGCCAAAGGTGTTCACTTTAAATTGGATGTGAACCTTTACAATGTAATCATTGTTATCAAATTTCTCGCAGAAATTTAGTGCAGAATGGTCAAATAACAAATTCAGGCCAGTAATGAGGTTCACTTTATTCCTTTTACGCCTATGATAAGACAGGTTTTAGGTTTGACGGAGAGATTGAAGGGAAAAACAATGAGACATCAAGGAATCGAGAAAATAAAGAATTTTTATAAATTTCTTCGATATCAATATGTGATCACAGTTAGAGGTAGAGGTGACAAACGGCCGAACCGCTCTGGTACGTTTATAAAAATAAGATCTTCACGGACTATAATATTGGATCGAGTCTAATTCCATAAAAAAATTAAAGATTCCATATGATTTATAAATTATGATTTATTATGCGATCTAATTCATAAATCATATATGTAAATTAAAATATTATTATTTTAATAATATTTATAGGATTGGGCTAAGTTTGTCATTGCCCATTATAGAGTCGTGTCAAAGTTATCCCACAGATCTATTCCCTCGACCCAGCACGATTCTTATAACAGATTAAATCGTATCGGACTTTTACTGTTGACAGATTGACCCATCATATTTATCATATCTAGTGAGAGGTGTCTATTAAATCGAATTGGATTAATATATGAATCAGATTGATCCGATTTAAAAAAACTGAACCCGAATTAATTTGTTCTATTATTTAAATAAGTCGATTCGATTTTGGATTGAAATTGATAAGTTATATCGATTCTAATTATTTGAAATTAGAAATTTAATTTATAATGGGTTTAAAATTACTTGGCTCTATTAGGGATATGAATGTCAGGTTAAATTAGAGATTCAGATCGATTCAAACAAGTTCTCTTAAAAAAAATAAAAATAGTTATATTATCAACAAATAGAAATAGTTTATAAAAAAATATTTAATTATTAATAATTTGATGTTAGTAACCTTTTTAAGGTGGTCTGATAGTAAAAGTTGAATTTATATGGAGTTCGTGTCCCAAGTTTGATTTCCATCACAGAATTTTCTCTGTTGAAGAGTCAAATGGGTCATGACAGGGTTTTATCTTGTATTTAGTATCATCATGTGTAATATTTGTAGATGCATCATGTGATTTAAGACGACTATCAGATGATCCGTGAGATCATATCTCCAGGGAATACATTGGACCTGTGCTCGACTGAAGCGTCAAGAGGATCGCAGAGATTTTATCCTGTACTTTGTATTATCATATGTGATTGTGATTTAGAACGGCTGTCAGATGATCTGTAAGATCCCGTCTTCAGAGAATGCTCTGATTCTATGCTCTACTAGATGCCTTGGTGATAATTGAACGTATGAGTTTCTTTTGTATACAAAAAAAAAATTGAGATTAGTAATTATATTATATTCGTATATATTATTAAATTTAATTTGTTCGTTAAATTCTTTTATTTAAAAAATTAGATGTAGAATTTAAATAAATTTTTATTGTTATTTAATAATAATTATTATTATTAAAAATTAATTATTAAATTTTTATCATTAATTACTATTATTTATATCATATTGTATTATTATTGTGAATTTTATTAAAAATTTTATTTAAATTAGTATTACTAATTACTATTATTTATATTATATTTTATTATTATTATTAATTTATTAAAAATTTTGATTAAGTTAGTATTTTTGTTTTTATTGTTAATTAAGTTAGTATTATTGTTTTAATTAAGTTAATATTATATTTTTATTATTATTGTTAATTTTATTAAAAATTTTAATTAAGTTAATATTGTTGGTTTTATCATTAATTATTTTTATTTATATTATATTTTTTTATTATTATGAATTTTATTTAAATTAGTATTGTTAATTTTGTTGTTAATTACTATTATTTATATTATATTTTATTATTATTATTAATTTTATTAAAAATTTTAATTAGGTTAGTATTGTTGTTTTTATCGTTAATTACTATTATTTTTATCATATTTTACTATTATTGTGAATTTTATTAAAAGTTTTATTTAAATTAGTATTGTTAATTTTATTGTTAATAACTATTATTTATATTATGTTTTATTGAATTTTATTTAATTTGTGTTAGGAAGTTAGAATTGATTTAAATTTTTTTAGTTTATAATTAATTATTATTGTTAGTTATTTGGAATATTTTTTATTTATTTTAATTGAATTTAATTTATTTATATTAAATTTTATTATTATTGAATTTAATTTAATTTGTATTAGGAAGATATAATCAAATTTACTTTTTACGTTAAGATTTTATAATTAATTTAATTTTTACGTTAGTAAATTAGAATCAAATTTAATTTTTGTGTTAGAAAGTTATAATTAAATTAATCATTAATTATTTAAATAATTAAATTAAAATAGTATACTATTTATCACAAAGGTTATATGAATTTTCTTATGATATAAAAGAACTAATACATCTATTCGAATATTACGAAAATATTTCAAGAGAACAACTTCTCCTAGTACAGTAAATTCAACAGAAGCAATAATTACTGTTAATAGTCAAAATAGACAATATAGATTTGAAGTATAATAAATTTTTTAAAAAAATATCGAGTTGGATAAAGTTCGATGTAAATTTTATGATATAGTATATTCGTTCAAAAAAGAGTATAGATTATGCACTTTTAAAAGATATATAGATAAAATACATTCAGGACATTAAAATATTTATAAACATAACACAAATTAAAACAATCAGTAAGAGTTAGGTGTTACTTTTCGTTTTAACCCTACTATATTGAGAAATATAGTTTATCAAGAGTTGATCGTAAATTATTAACCATTCACACAAAATAAATCTTCGTATTTTGTAAAAATGATACAACAATACCAACCCGTTTTTAAAAAAATACTTATAATCACAATATAAACACATATATTTCAAAAATTTATAAAGATGAAATAAATTTTAATTATCATTCTAAAATTAAATAATTATACATTTTCATTGATATCTAGTAATTGAAGAGATGTCAATAATTTATATTATTTGTCATTGGATTGATGAAAATTGACTATTAAATAAAAGAATTATAAGATTTAAATCTTTTAAATTTTTAAATAACGTTAGAGCTATTACAAAGATTTTTAATAATGCTACACGAGAATTTAGGATTACATATAGAATTCTTTGTATTTCATTTAATAATGCATCTAATAACACAACTACTATTTTTCTTTTTAAAGATATACTAAACCCATACTTAAAAAAAAAGATTTTTTCACAATAGGTATACTTATCACATATTGAATTTATGTGTATAAGATGGTTATGAAATGATGAAACCAGTAATTGATACTATTAGAAGTGTTGTTCTTTATTTAAAATCAGCTCTAGTTAGAGCCTAATTATTTAGAAATTATATCGTCAACACAGGTTGAGGGCCAAAAAATTAATTCTAAATATGCAACCAATGTGGAATTCCATCTATGTAATACTCAAAAATATTTTTTCTTACCGAATTCCAATTATGAAATTTTAGAATATGAAAATGAACGATTATGAATTAATTAAGAAGCACTTCTGAATTATAAAAATTATCTCGCAGTTCTTATCAATATTAAAAGAAGTCACAAAACTTTTATTTAGATAATATTATCTAATAATGCATCACGTAATTTATATATTATGTAGCATTGCATGTATATTTAAATAATAATATAATATCCATTATTCTCTGGTAATGTCGTTCATGATAGAAAATTTTAGAAAATATTATTATAATATGTCACTTTTATATTGCATTTGTCACGTCCCAACCCTAGTCGATCACATGACAATTGTTACTAATCCCAGAAATTCATCCTATCACTTTGAATGCACTCCTAGAATCGTAAGGCATTAGTACCTGTTTTCAAACTTATTTTGAAAATAAAATAAAATAAGATAAAATGAAAGATTTTCAATCATATAAATATTAACAACTGTATTTTCTCAAAATATAATACAAATATTCCTGGTCAAGTCAAATATATAAAATCATTTTATTATATATATTTTTCTATATAGTAGACTATAACATAAAAACCTAAGTCGAGTACCTGAAAAGCTTTGCTGAATCACACTTCAGCTACGCTATACCGCGTCCGACTATACTAGCATAAAATGGAAAAGTGAGGGGTGTTGAAAAAATATACAGTGAGTAGACAAATAAATAAAAATAGAAATCAGAGGCTCAAACACTGATTACGAAAAATCCTCGTAATCATAAAATCAATTATAGTGAAATGTGACATCATATACATGTCTAGAAAATCAATATAATATCAATTATATATAGCCTCTTGGTCTATAAGATCTCATCCACTCCCTCTAAGCTATATGGCTAATCCGTAATCTTGATTAGGGATATGTGCCTATATATAATATCCCTCGGTCAATAGGATTTCATTCACGCCCTCTGAGCTGTATGGTTAATCCGTAACCCTGATTGGGATACTATCATATCAGTATAAAATTAGAATGCTTTAGTCTGGACATGTGGATCCCACCCATACTACCTTGGACTATAAGGCCAATCTATACTCCGAGGTCTATCGGATTCTACTCACTTCACATGAGTTATATGGATAATCCTCACCCATATATATAATTAATATCATAGCACACAAAATCATAAATCAATAACAATTGTCCATTAGGGCAAATCGAGTAAATATTGGCTCACAAGGCCAAAATAATAAAATAAGACATGTTGGCTCACAAGGTCAAATCAACAAGTATGGCAGTCCGACTATTACTCTCAACTATGCCACATTCACAACCATATAAAAATTGGCCTCTAGCCTCACAATCACAATATCAATATCATCAAGCACAAGCACAATAGGCCTCCAGCCTCAGATTCATTGTAAATCAAGGATTCTCAATAATCCTAATACTATCACAAACAAAGGGCCAACCTAACCACCACACAATATACATCCAATACCTCTTCATTTCAATTATACTTATACATATTCACATGTTATCATCTCTAACATTATAATTAATCATAAATAACAATAAACGAGTCGAAGTAAAAAGATTGTGTCCACTCACCGTATGGGGGTGGGAAACCACCCTCTAGGTATCCTCCTCGCGACGGAGATCCTCTCGTCTCTGCTGTAGCGCTTGGATACACATACAAACACAGAATCATGATCTGTCATAATGTGTGTGCATAATACAATGTATGCTCATGCTACTCTCGCAATCTTCACTCTCTCTCTCTCTCTACCCCCTCTCTCTCTAGCATACTGTCCTATATAAAACCCTATTCTATTTATAATTTTCTTATCAATTTTAACATCAATAACTATCAACCCTCTCTAATTTATCGATACCGATGATAAATTAGAAAAGTCCCAAATTTTAGGGGTTTGTAAATAGTATTTGAGCTATTTATTCTTAGATCTACGAGAAATAATAGTTTAATCAGAGAGATAGACTGAAGAATAAACTTACCCAAACTTGTAGGCGAGTTTAGAGTTCCTTTTTTGGCTTAAATCTCTCTTTTCGGCTATTGTTCACCATAACCCCTCCTTCATGATTCTTCATGATTCACAGGGAGAGAAAATGGTTTCTGTCGTGTGAAAGAGAGAGAGTGAAATGGGGAAGACGATCCCTTAGTTTGCATAAATAGGGGCCCTGAAATGATCAAAATACCCCTTTAAAATATACCCAAAAGTGCAATACATCACCATATATTGATACATGCCCTGCATGTATGATACTTTGCCGTAGAAAAAAGTAATTTACGTTTTAGTTTGCCTATGTATCGATACATGAACAATTCATGTATCGATACTTCTAGTCAAGATGGGTTATAAGCTCAAAAATATCTCGAATATCGATACCTCAATCTTCACTGTTCACATATATCGATACTTCAGTCTTTACTGTTTATCATGAACACAGAATATCGATACGTGTCTCTTTAAAGTATCGATACGTTGAATCTCACTGTTCATGATTGTTCATAGTATGTCGATACTTCTCTCAAGTATTGATACATTCCGTCTCCTAGGCTATGTATTGATACATCAATGTTCTATGTATCAATACTTCATTGTTCCCAAAGCCAAGTATCGATATTTCAACACCCTAAGTATTGATACTTCCCTTATTCATACTATTTGGGACAGTAACTTTAAATAGCCATAATTTTTGACTGGAATATCATCATAGAATTCATAATATATCATTGGAAAGCTTTCTCCGAGCTTTGCAAAAACGATAAGAATTTTTTCTCAATTGGAGATGATTTTAAGGTCAAAAATCCAGTTCTTTCTCAGAGATTCATATTCTATACCACACACTTTCTTCTAAAAATGAATTCAAGTTATCACATCCTCTCGCGCATGATGTTCACACTCCTATATGTACGATAACTCATGAGGATTTTACTACTAGACCCATAATACTAAAGAACGGGTTTCACATCATTATATTATGTCTATATCCTAGAATGAAGATTTTTGTATATTTATGCAAAAATCGTAAATATGCGAATGTATTTCAGATATTGGATCAATAAAGAAAAGAGACTATAACAACTTCAACAACAGTTAACTCCTATAACTTACTTTAATTACCCATGAGATGAAGAAGATAAAGAATAAAATTAATTATTTGTAATTAGGATTTAAATTTCATAATTTTTAATGAGGTATGATCTAATATCTCTCTTTTTGTAATTTTTTTAAATTAATTTGTTTGATTTTTTATTTAATTTATAATATATAAATTTAATCAAATATAAAAAAATTTATAAGATTAAGGATAAAATATCTCTTTATTATATTTTTTTAATTAATTAATAAAATTTATACTATTCAAAGTATTTTTATATAATTTTTTATAATTCAAAAAATATTTTAATTAAATTTAAAAATTAATTTAATCGGTACGAAATTAGTCCAAAATTGGAATCGCTTGTAGAACCAAAATCGATCCCAACTGGTCTATTATTGTTTCCTTCCTGGTTCCGATTCGATTCTATCAATTATCAACCATGAAATTGATCCAGATAAGGCCATTATAGTTATCCGTTCAAGCCAATGCTACTCCTCTCAATTTTTTGATCTGACCTGAATTGATTCAAAATCGTCGACTTAAATCAGTTAGACATCACTAATTACAGCTATGCCAATCATTCATCATGCCGTAGAATCAGTCACAGTAATTCATAGTAATTATGCCTGCTTTCTTGATTCAGAATTTTTGTATTTTCCAAAACGTACTATACAGATTATATGATGGTATTTCTATGAAATGTTGTCAAGGATTTAATCAGTATTTTTTCATGTAATCTATTTTGTAGCTTTCTCTTCTATTGAAAAAAAATTCTCATTTTCTTCGAGTCTTTCAACCTTGCTTGTCTCTGCCAACCCCAGTTACCTCACACACTGATAAGAATCAGGGAACCATCTTGACAAGAGAGCATGTTTCAACTGAATTGCTAGAGTAAAAACACCATAGCACGGGATATGCATCACTGTTACAGAAAAATACCTGCAAGTGACATTTGAGATTAAAAAAATGGTAAGCATATAGTAAAAGCAATCAAAATAATTACTTATTGTTTGTTTAGAACTTGAAGTAGAATTTGTTATTTGAACATTGTACATACCAAAGTGGAGCATATGAAGATGATAAGTCGAGAAATGGATATGGCCACCTGTTTCAGGATTACAAATAGTCAAGGTTATAAGAAATGGAATGAAGATTGCTTTGCTTTGCAGAAAGACAAAACACAAATGCATTTACCAAATCTTGACACATGCATGGAGAATCCATTCGAATATAACATAAGTCACTGTCCATAGAAAGAAGTATGCAATACGAAACATGGGGAAGCGCTGAAAGTGGAAAACAAGTTGGTTATAATCTTTTAAAGAGTTGGAAGACATCAGAACTTGAAACTAGGTTTAGGAAACTCACCAAGCAATTCAGAGCAGCATCGCCTAGCAGGAAAACAGCATTCATCGTATGCATGTTTATCACTAACTGTCATTCAAACAGAATCAAACACATTGTTTAGATGCAGAAAACACAATTGATGAAGTAAGAAAGAATAAAAGGAAAGGTAAACAGAACCTTACCACATTCAGACTGTAATTGTTGATTTCAAGAAATGGAACAATTATGAACCAAAAGACGCAATCTGTCAGCAAAACAGCCCCTGCGTTCATCTGTTGACAAGAAAAAGGAAAGATTAGCCACCATGTGTACAAGATTTAACAAGCAATTGTATCAAATATTTTTTCGTCTATGAAAGCAGACAGAACAAAACTAAATTGTGCTGTCTGTTGTTTGACAGGATTCAGCATGGCCTAAAGTCATGCCACCCACTTCATTCAGTTACCAACCAGAGTTTGCGACATACCTAGGGTGTAAACTGTAGAATTCAGATACGTTTGTGTACTATCGAAATTGAAAATTCTCAAAATTTAGATACTCATTTCAGACAATTTACCTGGAAAATTATTTGAAAAAAATAACCCCAAAAGCCAGCGGGTTGGCGAGCATTATTAAATTCACCGTGGTAGTTTGTCAGTTTTGCTGCATTATTAGAATTTTCACCAAGTGCAGGAGTCGCATAAGCCCCATTCTCAGCATCTACCTGAACATTATCTACCTTATCACCGCCGACTGTTTTGTGATATTGATAACATCCATATAAGGAGAGCAATGATCCAAGCTACAAGAGTAAACAGAATTCGAGATGGTAAGCAAATGAAAAACAAGAAGGAAAACAAAAACGTAAACAGAAACATTAAGAAGTATAATTTATTATAAAACATACCCCAAAATAAATGGTAATTAAAGTACAAGTCCACCTGTTCGATGCAAAAAATAAAAAATCACAATTTCAGCGAGACTGGTACTTCAAAAAATCAATTCTGTTTTCCTTCTATTACTTAGATAAATGCGAAGGAAAAGAAAAAATTTTTGATCATTTACATTCGTTTTCGGAGAATCAAAATGGATTAAAACAAAGGAAAAATAGAACTTACTGGGTATAGTAGTAAAAAATGTTGCCTCCATCGAGGAGAGCAGTGGCAATAAGCAATAATAAAAGAACAAAGAAAGCGATAACTCTAAAAGCCAGCAGCCAGGCAGGATGAACTCCTTTTAAGCATGGCTTCCAAGTTTCATCCTCATACAAAGATCCTACTTTTTCTTGCTGTGTTTCTCCTCTATTGCGATTTGAACTCCGGAAACCTTCACATTTCCATATGAGAACTGATGCGAAAATCATAGTTATGAATACCCAAATGGCACAAAGTACAACTCTCCAATGGGTCCAGTAACTTGTGGTGGTTGTATCGACAGTCAGGGCTGGATGCCATGAAACTTTTGAGCCTGAGCCTGTTGTGTGAGTCATGGAATAGTAATTACTTTACCAAAAGGAACTGGGTTTGCGGCGAACTCGCTCAAAATTTTCACTTGGATAACAAAACAGAAGACCAAATAGATTGAGACAAATAGTAAATAATAGACAACATAGCAAGTGATATTAGGAGCTAAGTTTGAAGAAATGATCTGTAACACATGGAGTTTGATAACAGTAGGAATAAAGAATAAGAACAATTTTGCAGAAAAGTAAAGTGGACGTTCATAAATTCAAGAGACATCCCAGGCTCCACATAGTATAATCTCTAGCAGATAAGAAATGCCATTAGAAAAAACTCCAGAAAATTTTATAGTCTATAACGCAATTGGCATGGGAACAACTCAAGAAGATTCGGGTATGTGAATGAGAAGTTTTAAAATATGAAAATATTCTAATTTGAATTTGACTTCATTAATGCCTGACAGAGGTTAGCAGAGATTCCAAACTTTAAATGCATGTTTTTGCAAAAAGAGATGTAAACGAAAGATTTTCTGGGTTGAGTTTAATTAATTAATTATTAAAATGAGGGTAAAAGAAAAAGAAGAAGAAGAAGAAGCTAAATTCTAAGCGAAGGAAAGGCCGATCCTTGCAAGGGAGAGCAAATCAGAGTTGTTGGCGTGCAAGAAGGGATGCTTTGCTTCTCTGTTTTGAAAAGAAAACGACTATTTTTATCATCCAGATTCCTACTCTTTGATAGTCTTTGAAAAAATGATAATTTACTTATATAATACTAAACAAGTCCATACTTTTTTTTAAAATCAAAATACTATAAAATGATTTTAATATTTTAATATGGATAAAGAATTTATTTAATATTAATAAATAAGTTATTATTTAAATTATTTTCTTATTTAAAAAATTATAATCAAATATACTCTACAACTCCAATGTTATTATTCTCTTCTTATAATGGAAGAATAAGAAAGAAGATGAAATGGATGAGAATAAACTTTTATTTATTTTAACAAAAAAAAAATCCATATTCATATTTCAAATTTTCTTTCAATATCAAAATTATTACCGTAATGACTAATTAGTCCATAAAATGCATAAAATTAGTCAAATATTTTATTAAATAAACAAGCAATAGTTTTATCTCTATATGTCTATTTCCTTGAAGACTTTATTCCTCTTCTTGTTCTTCTGTTTTTGGGTCTTGGAAAATATACCATTGTTATGTGCAGTATCCATCCTGTTATACCATGCAAATATAAAATTATAAAAAAAAAAATGCATGTTTTTGCAGCTTTTTCTTGGATTTCCAGGATTCTTTCATTTATTTTATTTTATTTTATGTTTTTGATAAATTTACGAAAACGAAGAAAGGCAGACAGACAGTTAGGTAGTTGATTAGAGAATACTGTATTTGGACCTTCGTGTTGGAATTCGTACATAGCTTTTCCACCAAAAGCTTCTAACATGGTTCATGTGTTTTTTGTTTCTGGGCTGTCAATGAATAGACATACTCGAAAGGAAACGATTCTGTGTATTCGAGTACCATTTTCCATGATGTATATTACGCTTTTTGACCAATGATATGGACTACTGATTACACATAATTCCTCAATCTAGATGAACTTATCTCAATGGAAACGGTGATTAGCAATCATGGTGTTAACTTTTTGCCCAAGCATGAGATTTGAACATGCTCAAACTGATTGAACCTGGAGAAGAATTAAGAGTCCTGGGGACTATTTGGTGATTGAATATACATTTGGGGGGTTTTAGGGTAATGTGTCTTTCGTACATTGGTTACAATGCAAAAAGTATGGGCCCGTCTAGGCCTACTAGGGCTTGTTTGCAAATTGCAATTGAGACTGAAATGCATCGTTTTGCATGGATGATGAGATGGGTGAAAATTACATGGCCTGCAGGTCACATGAAGCGTTGTCCTCCCTCACCAGCTTTGCGATGAAACCATACAGAAAAAGGTTTAACGCATAAAAAACGGCTCTAATGGCTTTCATTACTTTCACTGTTCCATTGGAACACAGAGAATAAAGCAACAAAAGCAAATATTAAAATAAAAAAAAAAAAGAAAAAGTGATGACTCCGAATCAATTAATCAAAAAGAAAGCCTTCCTTTTTTTTTTTATTTGATAATTAGTGCTAATCATAGTAATTGCTAATCATACTTAAAATGGAAATATTTAAATAAATGGGTCCATCTGAATACGTGGATCGTAAAGTTTTATGACATTTAAAAGAAGTTCAGACAAGCTAAACTTGGCCTCCAAGAAAATCATAAAATTAGCCCGCCCCCGAGTCACAAGTTACTTGGAAATGGGGCAATATATCTGCTTGTTTCTCGGGGCTTCATTTTAATTATGTTTGGTTGGACACAATAGAAATCCCGAATTCTCAATTTATTTGGACCATTCAAAGTGTAATTCTTCGCACAAACGTCCAGTATATGATACTTAAAACATGCAAGAGCAGAACAATTGGGTCTAAGACAAACCTCTTGAAGCCATAAGAAACCTGTTGTTCTGGATCGTAAAGGACACAGGAGAAAAGTTGTGAAACTTCAACAATTAGTGGAAATTCAGTATTTTCGTAGCAGCTCACTGGGGACGTATAACATGTAAAATTCTCAACCTTATGCAGTTTGTTTTGTATTCAAAAGATTGCAGGTATTTGACACATTTTATACTAGACTCGAAAAATTTTATAGAGGAGAGACCAGACAACTTGGATTTATTTTCCCAGACAAAGAACAAAACCAAGCTTTCTGGGCATAAGGAGAAGTGGTGCTTTAGTTTCAAACGGAGGATTCTATTTGGTTAACATTACAAAAGCATGAACTAGCTGCCAAGCTGAAACCAACACTCAACTACAATGTGACAAGTTGAAAATTGCCATTATTTTAAATCACAATTAACATACTCTACGTGAAAATGAATACTTAATAGTTTTGCCAAACTGAAACTACCAATTTTAGAAAACTCCATCAAATAACTTCCAAGATCTTTAGTTTCATTCTAATATAGAATTAATTAAAAAGACTAAACTCTTTCCAAGAACATTTAAAATTAAGAATAACAACTCAAAACGTCATGTAAGTTGGTAGAGATAGAAAGAAAGAGTAGCAAAAAGAGAGGAATAGGCATACCTTTCATATGTAGCGACTGTGAAGGAAGGAATCAGGGCTTAACTTCTAATTTTCCAATGACAATGCAATGAAAGAGGCAACAAGAAACTAAAGAAAATGTATATAATGGCGTAGGACAGGTTCTCGGTGTACTTACTTGACCAAATACTGGATGAGAAAATGTTTCCACGTTTTAAGCATTAAATTGTGTAAACCTATACAAAAATTCATGGGTAGATATGCAACATCATAAAGATGTAAACAACAATTCTACTCAACATATTTTTTCTTCTTTGTTTGGTTGCAGTTGCTGAGGAGAAGTAAATATGTCTGAGCTTCATGTAACTAATGGAATCACGACAATGGAGCTAATGATACTGGACTACAATGACTTCTTGTATGGAGTAGTTCAATAAATCTGATGTTCTAAGGTACCCACCCAGGAAAGAGGACTAATGCTCGATAAAATTGGAAGCAGAGCACTTAATTAAACATTTTGATTTAAGCATTCATCTGGAAAGGAACACGTTATGGCCAAATAGACTGGAAGTTAACATCCATGTATATGTGATATAGCAAACTCGGCTGACAGACATGTACTCAATAAGTTCATTTTTTTTCTTTTTCTTTTTCTTTTTCCTATTCCTTTTCCTTTTCCTTTTCGTGAATCATTCACTAAAGCCTGTTGATTAATATTAACAACCTACTTGGTACCCACAGCAATAACAGCTAACCAAAATATGGAATCATGTATCATACAGCTCAGTAACCCTAGATGATAATACCTTATGATCTACTTATTTTAAGTGTATAAACTATGATTGCTCCATCAGTTGGTTCCATATCCAACTTCCAGGATACTGGAATTTCATCCATCCACCCGAGAGAGATAGAACACTATCAAAGCAATCAAATAAAACATACATTTATCATTGATTTTTCTTGAAAGTTATCTACATATACATGAGGTTGACAATTCATACTGGTGTAGGGAAACAATTGAAAAGATTTTTAACCTATAACCATACTTACATATTGCAATGCACTGCTTTACAACTTGGAATACAGCACAGCTTTTTACAAATAATCAACAATAACGGGGATACCCTCCGCATCTCAAAAGAAAAAAAAAAAAAAGCCACTAATACCACCTCTACAAAAAATCACTGTCATCACCCATTGTGGAGAGAGAAAAAGGTGCAATCACCACATTGAAAGTTTGTTAACCTATTCTATCCATGTGTTTCATCTCAAAATCACCTTCCTGCATTGCAATCCAACCAAATTTATTTAACTTTCTTGTATTTTTTTAATATGATGATAATAAGATAACATATACAACCAATATTAACATGCATGAAATCACATGAATAAGAAAAGGATAACAGAGACTCTCCTCTCTCAGATACATTTTTTTCTCTCTGTGCTTGCATTGAAAATACATTGTACCTCACCCTCAGAACCAAAAAATCCTAAGAAATGTATTTTAAGGACCCTTCACTCTCAGCTACATTCACCTTTCATTGTGCTCGCATTGAAAATGTATTACACCTCACCTTTGAAAAAACATGCAAAAAATAAACCTGATTTACAACAGGATGTGGGCATGGCTCACCACATGTAAAATATTTTAAAGTAGTAAATGTTGTGGTTGCTCATTGTCAACATGTGACATCAGATCTAACTTGTTGCATCCATATGTAGCACATTTTGAGTTTAACATGTTGCAAAACATGTAAGAATACAAAACTAGCTCATCTTACCATTGTGCCAATCGGAGTGCTTAATGGGCATAGAGATGAGTATTCAAAACCTGTCCTAGGAAGTATAAATGGCTGTTCACCAATAACTCCAACTCCCCTATATACGTAACAGTGAGGAAAATGAGAGAATAATTATATTGTCACATCAAGCCCATAAGACAATGAAAAGACTAAATTGCAAAGAAAACATCTTCAGGTGAAAATCCATAGATAGCATATGAAGAATTACTCACCAGGCATTTTCAGTTTTTCCATGACTATAAGCATCAGTGATAATCCAATGTCTTCTGAGAAGTTGAACAGGATGATCTGAATTATTGGTAATTCTTACTCTCTATGCAAAAAGTACAGCCCCTTTGAAGGTTGCCTTCAGCTATCAATGTACACACTCCTAATTTAACCCTTATCCCCTGAAAAATCAATGTATGCCATAGACTTGTCTATCAAGAATGTAGGACGGTCTCCACTTGTATATACTAAAATGAAGTGCTTGGCGGACCAGACTAAACAATACATCAGATAATTATACAATAAGAGATCATTTCACGTAGAAAATTTTTGCATCACATCAGCCAGCAAAAACCAATTACATAGTCCCGTAAAAACCCAAATATTTGCAATAATAATCAGATTTTTGCTATACCTAGGTTATTGCATCACTCAAACATTTCAAGAGAGAGTGTGGCGCTATTTTCTTGAGTTCATTCCAATACCTAGCATCATCCTGGTAAACAATACAATAGCTGAAAAGACATCATAAGAAAACTAGTAAATGCAATGCCTTGGCATATAAACACAACAAGTATCAAAACACAGCCAAACTGTAGCAGCCAACAATTTAATCCAAAGACATAAAAAGGCCAAAGGGAAACAGAGTTGGGATTTGTGGCGGATAAATTGATATATGTGCAATGTCAATAACTTTCCTATATCAGACACGTTGTATGCATTCCTCAACCAGTATCACTCTACATCTTAACCATTGTTATCGAGGTCTACAGATCCCTTCATACTTGCACAAAAGATGATGATATTCCCGAACACTACATAATTCTTTTAATCTCGAAATAGAAAGTAGCTACCTACACAGGCATGATTAGTAACGGATGCTAACACTTTGCATTTCATTTTGCTCATGATTAACTAAACATAACGAGGAAAGTCACATACAATTACATCAGTTATACACGGATACCTCAAACCTTTTCTCAATTACTGCCTGTGATGAGAGCTCAGGCAGCACACCTAGAAGATCAAGTAAACTCTTGACCATCGACGAGAAGGGAAATATAGACTAGGAAAAAATAGGAAAGTTTCCTAAAATTAGTTTCTTATTTAATTAGGAATATTATTTTCTTATTTAGTTAAGATTTCTAGTTTCTTATTTAGTTAAGATTTCTAGTTTTCTTGTTTAACTAGGATTATATTAGTTGCCTATATAAAAGTATGTTTTGTTAGGAGGATGGGAATAGTGATATGAATAGTAATTTTGATAATAAATTGAGAGTTTTCTCTTTGTTCTTTCGAGAACTTATTTAGAACTTATCAAGAATTCGTTCTTGTGGCATTTACAATTCGACTTATCATTCAAGAATCTCTTTCTTGAGTGTAGCGTCTTCTTTTTCACCAATTATACATGTGGTTGGTTACTTGATTATTATTCTTTGGTCTTTGGTTTAATATACCCTTGGTTTAAGAATTAATTTAAGTATGAGGTCAAAGGTTTTCAAATCTGACCATATTGGCTGTTCGGGTTAGAATCTACTTGTTTGTGGGTTTTTAGGCTATTTAGCCTACTGGTTCACATCACGAACGGAAAAGCAGAGAATCATCAAGCGCGTAAGCTTGGGATTAAACGAATATGCTCAATAATATAGAGTAGATGAAATCAGAATTATCGAGCGTGTAAGCTCGACATCGAGTGAATAAGCTCAAAAATATGAGCGAGAGAGCTTCGAATCATCGAATGCGTAAGCTCGACATTGAATGATTAATCTCGAAAATATGGAGCGAAAGAGCTTCGAATCATCGAGCGCATAAACTCAGCATCGAGCTGAGAGAGCTTAGAAACATAGAGCAGATAAAATCAGAATCATCGAGTGCATAAGCTCGACAGCGAGCTAACAAGCTCGAAAATATAGAGCGAATACAATCAGAATCTTTGAGCACGTAAGCTCAGCATCAAGCGAATAAGCTCGGTATCGAGTGTATATATCATAGTTATGTAGATATGGATCATCTCTCATCTCAGAGGTACGGACCAGGGACAACATGGTCTATCTCAGAGGTCTCGGATCGAGGACGATGTGGTCCCTCTCAAAGGTCTCAGCTTGGGGACGATGTGGTCCCAAAAATAATAGCTGACCTCGGACGATGTAATCTATATGATCTCAGAACGATGTAGTTTCATATTACTTGAGGCCCCGTCTAATGGTTCGATCAATTTTCTTCGAGTCAAACCTGGGATCTGAGGCTTCAGAGATCATAAATGAGCCCTCTAAGATCCGAGATAAAGTGGTAAGTTCTCTGTGATAAAGCTGAGACCTCTAAGATGAGGCGATGAGCTCTCCGAGATGAGACGAAAAGCCTATTTTTGATAAGTAGCTTTTGTTTTGTCCACAAGTCATTTTAACGAGAAATCTAGAAGGATAGTAATAGAAATCATTACATTAAAAATAGTAGAAGTCATAATATTCAATAAATATCATGCAGTTTTAATAACATTTATATTCATAATTTCCAACTTCAGTCACAACAGATATGTAAATGCAATTCTCATGCCAATAGCATTTTATAATGATTGTTAAATAATCAATATGTAGTTAGCATTTATAATTAAAATTAATGAGAAATAAAGAATGTTAGAGAAACTTCCCTGGATGAACCTTC
>JAVXUL010000016.1:4566771-4581635 GCA_035590515.1 Trichilia minutiflora | reverse complement strand
GCCGCCCAGTTCATTCAGCTATTAACCAGAGTTTTCAACATAAATTAGCTCATAAAATATAGAATCAGATACATTTTTGTACAACAGAAATTAAAATTCTCAAATTCAGATACTCATTTCAGACAATTTACCTGGAAAATTATTTGAAAAGAGTAACTCCAAAATCCAGCAAGTTGGCGATCATTACTAAATTCAACAGGAGAGTTTGTCAGTTTTGCTCCATTATTAGAATTTTCACCAAGTACAGGAGTCGCATGGGTCCCATTCTCAGTATCTACCTCAACATTATCAACCTTATCACCGCCGACAGTTTTTTGATATTGATAACATCCATATAAGGAGAGCAACGATCCAAGCTACAAGAGTAAACAGAAATCGGGATGGTAAGCAAATGAAAAATTAGAAGGAAGACAAAAATGTAAACAGGAACATTAGCAAGTAGAACATATTATAAAACATACCCCAAAATAAATGGTGATTAAAGTACAAGTCCACCTGTTCGATACCAGAAAAAAAATTCAGAGAGACTGGTTGAAATAGTCCATACTCAAACAATTAACTCTGTTTTTGTTCTATTACTTAGCTACATGCAGAAGAAAAGAAAAATTTTGATCAATTGCATTCCTTTTCAGAGAATCAAAATGGATTAAGACAAAGGAAAAATAGAACCTACTGGGTATAGTAGTAAAAAATGTTGCCTCCATCCAGGAGAGCCGTGGCAATAAGCAATAACATAAGAACAAAGAAAGCAATAACTCTAAAAGCCAGCAGCCAGGCAGGATGGACTCCTTTTAAGCATGGCTTCCAAGTTTCATCCTCATACAAAGATCCTGCTTTTTCTTGCTGTGTTTCTCCTCTATTGCGATTTGAGGTCCGGAAACCTTCATATTTCCATATAAGAAATGATGCGAAAATCATAGTTATGAGTACCCAAATGGCACAAAGTATAACTCTCCAATGGATCCAGTAATTTGTGGTGGTTGTATCGACAGTCAGGGCTGGATGCCATGAAACTTTTGAGCCAGAGCCTGTTGTGTGAGTCATGGAATAATAATTACTTTACCAAAATGAACTGGGTTTGTGGTGAACTGTCTCCAAATTTTCACTTGGAATAACCAAAAAGAAGACCAAATAGATTGAGACAAATAGTAAATAACAGAAAGTTATAACATGAAAAAAATTCACGAGCGTTCTGGGTGATAACTATCAATGGACAATATAGCGAGTGATATGTTAGGAAACCTGCAACTAAGCAGGGCAAGATTTAGGAGCTAAGTTTGAAGGAATGATCTGCAAGATATGGAGTTTGAAAACTGTAGGAATAAAGAATAAAAATAATTTTGCAGAAAAGTAAAGTGAACGTTCAATAATTCATGAAATAGCCAAGGCTTCACATAGTATAATCTCTATCAGGTAACAAATGCCATTAGAACAAACTCCAGAAAATTTTATAATCTATGCCGCAATTGACATGGGAACAACTTGAGAAGATTCGGGTATGTACATGAGGATTTTTAAAATATGAAAATATTTTAATTTGAATTTGACTCCATTAATGCCTGACAGAGGCTAGCAGAGATTCTAAACTTTATATGAATGTTTCTGCAAAATGAGATGTAAATGAAAGATTTTCTGGGTTGAGTTTAATTAATGAATTACTAAAATGTGGGTAAAAGAAGAACAAGAAGAACAAGAAGAAGAAGCTAAATTCTAAGCGAAGGAAAGGCTGATACTTGCAAGGGAAAGCAAGACACAGTTGCTGGAGCGCAAGAGGAGATGCTTTGCTTCTCTGCTTTAAAAAGAAAACCACTAATTTTATCATCTTGATCCCTATTCTTTTATAGTCTTTTAAATATATAAAATAGGTCTATATTTTCTTTTATTTTAATAATTTTCATAAAATACATAAAACTAGCGAAATATTTTATTAAATAAACAAAAAATGGCACATAATATCTATTTCATTGAAGACTTAATTCCTCTTTCTTTTTCTTCAATTTTGGGCTACGTACAATAATATATTTGTAAAATGGACCATTGTTATGTGCAGTCTAAATCTTGTCATACCCCATGCAAATATAAAATGACAAAAAAAAAAGGGTATGTTTTAGCCACCTTATCTTGGATTTCCAGTATTTTTTTATTTTATTATTTTTATTTTTTTTTAGTTTTTGATAAATTACGAATATAGAAAAAGACAGAGAGACAGGTAGTTGATCAGAGAAGTCTGTATTTGGACCTTTGTGTTGGAATTCGTATATAGGTTTTCCCCTCAAAACTTGAAGCATAGTTTATGTGTTCTGATTCTGGGCTGCTGTAGATAAACAAACTCAAAAAGAGGAAACGATCCTGTGTACTAAGTACTAGTTTCAATGATGTATATTACGCTTTTTAACCAATGATATTGACCATCGATGACACATAATTCATCAATCAAAATTAACCTATCTCAATGGAAACGGTGATTAGCAATCATGGCGTTAACTTTTTGCCCAAGCATGAGATTTGAACATGGTCAAAAGAGCGGGACCCGTTTAAGACTTAAGACTCCTGATTGGTTGGTCCTCGTAATCGAATGGGTCATTTATTAATTGAATAATGCCTATTAGTGATGTGTGTCTTTCATCCATTGGTCATAATGTAAAAAGTGTAGGACCCAACTGGAATCCTTCTAGGGCTTGGGGGGGTTTGGGAATGGGGAATATTGGGGATGCAAGCGCATTTTTTGCTTTTGGCGAGGAATGAAGAGATGGGTGAAAATTACATGACCTGCAGGTCACATGAGTCGTCCTCTGTCACCAGCTTTGTAATGAAACTATATGTTAAAAAGGTAAAACGCATCAAATCAATAGCTTTAATGGCTTTTATTACTTTAACAGAAGACACAGACTAAAGAAACGAGATGAAAATATTAAAATTTAAAAAAAGCAAAGTGATAGGTCGGTAACAGAAAGATAAACTTCCTCTTTTTTTTATATTTTTTTTTAGGATAATTAGCGCTAATCATAGTAATTTTCGTCAATGGATGTATAGAATATTGTTAAAATGGGTCAATCTGAATACGTCGATTGAAAAGTGTATGACGCTTTAAATGTTCAGACAAGTTAAACTTGGCCTCCAACTCCAAGAGCCCCCATTGACAAGTTAAAATGTAGCAATATATGTGCCTGTTTCTCGGCAAATATTAGGCTTCATTTTAATCATGTTTGGTAGACGCAATAGAAATTCTTAGTTCAAAATTCATTTGCATCTTTGAAAGAAAGTGTATGAAATTATATATATTGATTCCTAATTTATTAGTACAAACATTCCAGTATAAGTTACTTAAAACATGCAGGAGCAGGACAATGGGGGCATAAGACAAACCTCTTGAAGCCATAAGAAACCTGATGTTCGGGATCGTGAAGGACATGGGAGAAAAGTTGTGAAACTTCAACATTGAGTAGTGGGAATACAGTATATTTGTAGCAACTCACCGGGGACATAAAACATGCAAAATTCTTGACCTTAAGAGATTTTGAATTCAAAAGATCGCAGTTGATCGACCCATTTTATACGAGGATTGAAAAAATCCTAGAGGAGAAACCTAAACAACTTGATTTATTTTCCCAGGCAAGCATAAAACCAAACTTTCCGGGCTCATAACGGGCATGAAGAGAAGAGGTGCTTTAGTTTTAAACGGAGGATTTTATTTGGTTAACATTACAAAAGCATGAAGTAGCTGCCAAGCTGAAACGAACACTCAACCACAATACTCACAAGTTGAAGAGTGCCATTAGATTAAATCACAATTAACATACACTTACGTGAAAATAATTACTAAAGTTTTGCCAAACTGAATCTACAATTTTAGACAACTCCATCAAATAACTTACAAGAGCTTTGATTTGATCTCTAATCTAGAATTAACTACAAAGACTAGAATCTTTCCAATAACATTTGAAATTGAGAATAACAACTCAAAACATAGATACTACATGTAAATTGGGAGAGATAGAAAGAGAGAGGAAGAGAAATACCTATCATGTTTAGTGACTGTGAAGGATGGAATCAGGGTTTAACTTCTAATTTTCTATTGACAATGCAATGAGAATGGTAACAAGAAACTAAAGAAAATGTATATAAATGGCGTAGGACAGGGTCTCGGTCCACTTACTTGACCAAATACTCAACGGGAAGCTGATTTCATGTTTTAAGCATTAAATTGTGTAAATCGATGGAAAAATCCATGGGTATACGGACATAAACAACAATTCTAAGCAGCATACTTATTTCTGCTTTGTTTGGTTGCAGTTGCTGAGGAGATATAAATACATCTGAGCTTCATGTAATACAAGTTTTGACATGCAACTAATGAAATAACGACAGTAGAGCTAATGACAATGGAGGGAAATGACTTCTTGTATGGAGCTGTTCAATCAATCTGATGTTCTAAGGTACCCAGCCGTGAAAAGAGACTAATGCTCAATGAACATGAAAGTAGAGCACTTAAGTACAAATTTTGATTTTAAGCATTCATCTGGAAAGGAACCAAATTTATGCTCACTTCAAACTGCGTTATGACCAAATAGCCCGGAAAGTTAACATCAATGCGTATGTGATAAAGCAAACTCGGCTGACAGACGTACTCCATAAGTTCATTGTTTTCTTTTTCCTCCTTTTTATGAATCATTTACCGAGGCTTGTTGATTAATATTAACAATTGGAGAACTAATAGGTGTAGAAACTATGATTACTCCATCCAGTTGGTTTGATATCCAACTTTCCGCATACTGGAATTTCATTCATCCATTCGGGAAAGAAAGAACTCTATCAAAGCAATCAAATGAAAAATACATTTATCATTGATTTCTTTTGAAAGGTAGCTAGATATACATGACGTTGAAAATTCAAACTGGTGTAGGAAAACAATTGAAGAGATTGTTAACCTATAATTACACTTTCAGATTGCAACACACTGCTTTACAACTCCGCAATGCAGCACAGCTTTTTGAAAATAGTCGGCAATGATGGGCATACCACCCCTCCCCCTCCCCAAGAAATCCCTAATACCAGTTCTAAAAATAATCAGTGTCATCACCCATTGTGGAGAGAGCAAATGGTGCAATTGCCACATTGAAAGTTTGTGAACCTATGCTATCAACGTGTTTCATCTCAAAATCACCTTCCTGCATTACAATTCAACCATGTCTATTTAACTTTCTTGTATTTTTTTAAATAAGATGATAGTATGATAACATATACCAATAGTAACAAGCATGAAATCACATTAATAAGAAAAGGATAACAGGGACTATTCTTTCTCAGTTATATTTTTCTCTCTCTGTGCTTGCATTGAAAATGTATTTATTATACCTCAACCTCAGCCAAAAACAAAAAATCCTAAGAAATGTATTTTAAGGACCCTTACTCTCAGCTACATTCACTCTCCTTGTGCTCGCATTGAAAATGTATTATACCTCACCCTAAAAAAACACGCAAAAACCCAAAACTGAGTTACAACAGGATGTGGGCATGGTGCACCACATGCAAATTATTTTAAAGAGGCAAATGTGGTGGTTGCTTATTGTCAACATGTGACATCAGATCTAACTTGTTACATCCATAAGGTAACAAATTGGGTTTTAAGTTTAACATGTTGCAAAGCATGCAAGAATGCAAAACTAGCTCATCTCACCATTCTGCCACTCGGAGTGCTTAATGGGCATGCAGATGAGTATTCAAAACCTGTCCTAGGAAGTATAACTGGCTGTTCACCAATAACTCCAACTCCCCTACATTGGAAACAGTGAGGAAAATGAGAGAATAGTTTTATTATCAGATCAAGCCCATAGGTCAATGAAAAGATTAAATTGAAAAGAAAACATCTTCAGGTGAAAACCCATAGATAGCATATGAAGAATAACTCACCAGACATTTTCAGTTTTTCCATGGGCATCAGTGATAATCCAATGTCTTCTGAGAAGTTGTACTGGACGGTTGGAATTATTGGTAATTCTTACTCTATATGCAAAAAAGTACAGCTCCTTTGAAGGTTGACTTCGGTCCTCAATGTACACACTCCTAATTTGAACCCTTATCCCCTGAAAAATCATCGTATGCCATAAACTTGTCTATCAAGAATGTTGGAAGGTCTTCACTTGTATATACTAAAATGAAGTGTTGGGTAGACCAGACTAAACAAAACATCACATAATTATACAATAAAAGACCATTTCATGGAGAAAAATTTTGCATCACATAGCCATCAAAAACATTGTTACATAGTTCCTTAAAAACCAGATAATATTTGCAATAATAATCAGATTTTTGCTATACCAAGGTTGTTGCATCACTTGAACATTTCAAGAGAGAATGTGGTGCTATTTCCTTGAGTTTATTGCGATACCTAGCAGCATCCTGGTATACAATACAATAGCAGAAAAGACATCATCAGGAAACCAGTAAATGCCGTGCCTTGGAATATGAATACAACAAGGATAAAGACACTGCCAAAATGTAGCAGCCAACAATTTCCCTGAAGACATAAAAATGCAAAAGGGCAAACAGGGTTTACGGGTGGGGTGGATAAATCGATATACCATGTACAATGTCAATAACTTTCCTAGATCAAATACATTGTATAATTTCCTCAACCAAAATCACTCTACATGTCAACCATTATTGTCAAGGTCAATAAATCCCTTCATACTTGCACAAAAGATGATGACATTCCCGAACACTATCGTAACTTTTAATCTCTACATAGAAAATAGCTGCCTACACAGGCATGATTAGTAACGGTTGCTAACACTTTGCATTCATTTTGCTCATGATTAACTAAACACAAAGAAGGAAATGCACATACAGTTATATCAGTTACACACAGTTGAATACCTCAAACCTTTCCTCAACTACCGCCTGTTTCATTAACCTCCGAAGCCGAAGAACAGGCTCCTCTTCCTCGAATGATTTCAACGAATCACGAATTCTTGCAGCTTCTTCGTAATCCTAATTTAAATGAACACGAACTTTTGAAGTAAACTATTCCATCATCGTCGAAAACATAACTCTTCATTCATTTGGTGGCAATGAAGAACAGAAGATAACAAAAAAAGTACTGGGAAATTGAAATGGGTCGAGAGCGGTTATCGGAGGACTAGAGTTCAACGAAATTTTTTGCCCCCATCTATCCACTCTGGGATAAAAGCAAGTGCTAGTTTTGTGAAACTGATTACAAAATTTCGCTATTTTTTCAGAAAAGAAAAACGCAATGAAATGTCCATTAATAAATTAACATAAAAAATTACCAACCTCAGATTTGGCAGCAGCCTCCATTTGCTGCTTCAAGAGTGCATAAGTTTGACTCAGAGACAAAAACGAACTCGGACTCAATTCACCCGAATCCGACTTCGAACTCAAACTCTCTCCACCGCAACTACTTCCGTCTCCGCCGCTGACACAGGCCACAACACCGCCCGTTCTCGTAAGATTTTTACAACCCAAACTAACCCTTCTCCTTCCCCTGTCCCAATCCATGGAATTATAAGTCTCTCGACCCAGCAAACTACTCCCCATCGTCGCATTGAATTCAGTAAAAACTTTGAAACTTAATGCACGCATCTGTATATTCTAATAATTTCAGTGTCTCCTAATTGTCTGAGTTGCAATGGTCGATACTGAATTTGAAACTACCGCAAGCGAATGAGAAATATTCGGGTTCGGCTGTTGGTACGTTTATTACGGGATTATGGTTGCATGCGGTGCAAACATTATCTATGTCGGAAATTGAAGTTTCAAAATTAACCCTACGCAGCGGCGCTATCATACTTCGTACACATAAATGTGTGAAGATAACGACGGGATTCAAGGGGAGTTGATATTTTTGGGTTTGGCTAATTATAATTGTCTTTTTACCTGTTTGATGCGGGAGAGAAGAGGAGCGGAGTGTCTGATTTTCGCTGTATGTGGAAGAGAAAAGTCACACGTGAAATGAAATGATTGGTGATGAGATTAGATTCCCCTCTTCTGACCTCAAACGTGGCTGTTGCCGTACGACCGTGGTCCACTGTGGACCACTATTATAGGATGTTTTCTGGAAACGCTATCTATCAGCCGTCTAATGTTGACGAAAGTGAAGAATTCCGGGACAGCGATTCACAGCATTTTTTCAGTGTTATCGCAAGAATTTTTAACGAGAGTTATTATTAATGTAAAAATAGATAATTTTTAAATTTTAATTTTATTATTATATAAAAATATATATTTATTATTTATTATTAAAGGAAAAATATTAACTTTATATTTAATAACTAAAAATTAAATAATTAAAAAAAAATTATACGCACCTATTATTGACCATTTAAGAAAATAATTTTTGTAATTTTTATCAATCATAATCCCTATTTAACAATTAAATATTTGTTAATAGTAAATAAAATTAAAACTTAAAATAAAATTATTAAATATTTAAGTAATTATTATTTATAATAATAATTAAATTTATGATACAATGATAAAAATAAATAAATAATTATATTAAATTTTGTTAATAAATATAAAAAAATAATAACTCAATTTTTATTTTTATTTTTATTTTTATTTTTATTATTTAAATAAAGTATTATTAAATTTTAGAGAAGATAAGTGACAATAAGTAATGATAATTTTGTTTTGTTTTTTTGTTAGGGCATTAATGATAGATTGATTACAAGGTAGTATAATAATGTCATGCTCTATACTTTATACTTTATACGTGATAATTATCATAAATTTTTAATATATATTTTAATATCTTAAATATAAATTGAAAGCTTATAAAATTTTTATGATACTTGTTTATAAATTAAAACATTTTAGAAGACTTCTAAAATTTTATATCTAACAACCCTAATTTTAGATTTTCTCAACTTAATCTTAATCATTTCAAAATATTCAAATTAATTCATAATTTAATGTTAAAAATATTTAAAATATATTTAGATAGATCTCATATAAATAGTAATAATAACATAGATTTTATAAACTACTCAAATGATTTCAAAAATAAAAGAAACTAAAAATCATAATCATACAAAATTTTAAATTGCAAGTTTTGTTATAAATCTCATAAAGATTAGTACAAAATACAAAGTTGTATGTACAACTTTTTAGTAGACTCGAATTGAATATAAATGAGTCTAAGTTAGAATTATACCTTATCCTATTGAATTTGATGGAATCACTATTACACAAATCAAGAAATTAACTTATTTTATCTAAAATTAAAATATGGGTAGGGTGAATATAAGGGAAAGGGAGCATATTCTTTTAAGTGAACTAAAATATTATAATAAAAATACGTTTTTTGAAAATTAAAATTTTTCAAAATAACTTATTTTAGCATTTCAATAAGTAGAAAAACTATAATTGAAATTTCATTTAAAGCCTTTATTAACTTCAAAAACACGAATCACTATAAAATTATTGGATTTGTCACGCTCTTCAATCGTTACTCTAATCTTGAAAAATCCCGACACTATCATTGAGTTTTTTTATGAAAATTAAACAATGAGATTTTTATAAAAATTAATTCAAAATGGTAAAAATAAAATAATATATGATTTACTTTAAAAATTACCTCACTACTAACGTTGATTTCAAATAATCATGTAATGATATCCGTAACTATTCTCAACGAAACTCATAAGTGAGTATCATTCAACCATACAAAATTATCACATATCACCCATACACCCACCACCTGTGAATCTTCACAAACTTAGGCGGTTTCTTCCCAAATTCATTTTAAAGTATTATCTTGTAACTACCGTAAATCAAATCCTGATCCACTTGATCCTAATCACCAATATATATACATACATTTACTCAAAAATCCAAAGCAACGATCATAAATATAATTCAATATCAATCACAACAAATCATATCATAAATCTTAATCATACAATTACTTTTGATCTCCAACTATAAACCATAGATCATATAATCCAATACATGCCATACATTCATATATTTTAAAACAAAAATAATTAATAATAAGTTAACTTCATAAAACAAATTAAAATATTAAATCTATCCGAAAACATTTTTAAAGAAATTTAAAACATAGAAAAATATATTCATTCCCTAAATCCTCCCTAATCATCCCTTGCTTCTCAACGTCTTGTGTGATTTTCTCGTTCGAGTATTGTCGCCATATTACCCCTGAGTTTTAGACACAAGGCTCATAAATAATATGAGTTATTAATTTATTAAAATACTTATTATTTAATTATTTCTTTTTATTAGTTATAATAATTTTATATTTTTATTAATTAATATTATTATATCATATTGAAGTGTAGATAATAGTTTGTAAAAGAAAAAACTATTTTTTAATATTAATTTTAATTGAATTATATATCATCTAAATATAAGTATTAGAGTATTTATTTGTATAAAAAAAAGTCTTAAATATAGTATTTTGACAATATCTACTCTTGTACATAGTAATCAAATATTATATAAAAATAAATTTTATATACATAGTATTTTTTATTGAGTTTATACCTAAATTATTAATATAATAATATTTAATATTTTTTTATAATTTTAATAATATTGGATCTACAACAATCACAGTATGAATTTAATAACAGTAATAAACGAATAAAAAAAAAGTAGCAGAACCAATATACAGTAAATATAAATATAAAACTTCTTACAAATCGTATGATAGAGGTTTGTAAGATTGTAATGTTTTAAGACAATAAATTCTCCTCTTCCGAATTGCTTGAAGGACAATGGAGTGTGTCTCCCAAGATTTAACTATCAAATTCTTTAAATTGAAGCAACAACAATTAAAGATCAAGCAAAGTGCAAAGAGTTTCTTTCTATAGACAGTGTGGTCTTAAAAAAAAAATTCGTTATTATTCTTAATACGTTTTGCTTGCTTTTATAAGCAAATTAATGAAAAGACATAACTTTTTATAGCGTTATAATCATCTTGAAAAATTATAAAATATAGTTTAAATATGAAAAGTTATAACAATTCTGAAACAATACAACTTTTAAATTTAATATGGTTATGGGTATTTATGAAAAATTATAACGTATAATTTAAATATGAAAAGTTATAACAATTTTGAAACAATACAACCTTTGAATTTAATATGAATATAGGTATATATGGATATGTGAGTGGGTGGATTAAGGAGCTCCAATAATATGAAAAGTTATAACAATTCTGAAAAAATACACCTTTGAATTTAATATGAGTATGGGCTTTGAATTTAATATGAGTATGGGTATATATATGAATATGTGTTTAATATGAGTATGGATATATGTGGATATATGAGTGGATGGATTAAGGAACTCCAATAAAATCCATCCTATCTTATTAGCTAACCAAACAAGTAAAGTTACTTATCACTTATAGACTCTTTATGAAGTGTTTTCTTTTCCCACGTAAGACTTTCTTTTTCTATTCAAACACAAATACACACCAACAAATAGTTGAATTATCTGAACTGCATTCTCAAACAACATCAAGTTTATATTTAAAGTTCGTAAGCCATTGCTACTAGGCCTACACGGAAATGGGCTCAAAAAGCAATGATGATACTAAATTCATGGCCTCTCGGTCTTCAACACCACGCCCATCTCCATGTTGATACATAAAATGGGACGTTCTGGCAAGGTTCAACACGAATTCAGTAGTAGTTTGTGATAAGGGAGAATCTGCATTTCTGTATGCGTTCACCTTCTTCCACATCTGTCTCGTCAAATCCTTGATGTGTTCACGAGCAACTGACTCAGAGGCACCGGTTTCATGCATGTAACACTGAATTGATTTTGGAACATCACCTCTCTTTAACTCGTCCTTAATAATTGGAAAAAACACAATCAATTCAGAGAGAGATTCAAATGTATATATAGAAAAACTTAAAAGAAACTATGGTTGCTATACCACTGAAGTTCCCAAATCATCTTGAAGTCTGAAAATCATGGAAGACCAGTATAGTACTTCTGGATTGCTTTCTAGAAATTCCAATTCCTTCTCAATGATTGGATTTGTCGCCGACAGGTATGCATGAACCGCCATGATTGGCCCTGCTATTGATACCCATGCATTGTTCATATACTCCTCCAGTGTTGGTGTATACTGATTATGGTACCATTTTGCCTCCACCAGGTAGGCTTGTAACAGATCTACCCACTGATGCATATGGTATTGCAGAAAGTATAGTTAGAAAATTCTTTTTATGTGAAGCATATAAGCTCAAACACCATAAAACGCAATAGGAGAATAGATATATTACTGCTTTCTTTAGGTTGAGCACGACGTCTGAACCCTGATCTTTGAGAATGTCATAAGCCATTTCATTGACAGCATTGAAGAGAGCTAGAAAACATATTTTCATATAGATTGGAAGCTGCTTCATTGCCTTTATATCCCATCTGAGAAATAGGAAAATATGCGTGGAAAAAAAATTCTTATTGTTGTTTCTTGTGAAGTGTTATATTGCATGTAAAGTATAAGCAGCACTTTTCCACCCACCTCTCAACAGCATCCGTGAAGAGCTCAAGTTCAGGCAAGGTACCATAGACATCATAAATATCATCAATTACAGTAATCAGAAAAACGGTCTTTGCAAGAATTTTCCTGCAGTACGAGAACTGAGGTTCGAAAGCTATCCCCACCGCCCACAAGTATGATGCTACCAACCTGTCCCTGGCAAAGCTCAATTTTTCTCCTAGCCCATTATGCTTCCACCACCTTCGCCGAAGAAAGATCAAATCAACTTGACAGTAAGAATTTGGGCAATAACAAAGCAAAGAAGCAAGAGATTTAATTTACCTTGACAGTTCTTTAAGTTCTTCCATATACAATCCTTGCACAATGTTGAAATCCAACTTAGCAAGCTCGAGTAAAATGTGGTTAACGTCATTTTTTGTCTCATACACATCTATGAACCACCTTGTCTCTACTCTTGGTGCCGTCCAATATGGAGGAAGGTCCAAGGCACGCCTCACTCTCTCTGCTAGATTCCGGTCTGCTTCCTTGTCGAGGTCTTTCAGATGTTTCGTAGTGAATTGCCAGGCCTCCTCCATTGTGTTTTCTCCATCTATGCCGTAGTATGATGCTTCATACAAGCTGAGCATTGCCTCGATATCATCACTAAGACATAGCTTGAAATAACCCATCTCGTCTTTAAAACTACTAAAAACCTCTGCACCCAAGCAAAATATATCATTAGAGATATAAATGATTCTTTCTTTCCCCAATTTATTTGAATTATCAGATGTGTGTGATGAAGGCAAACAGTTTCACTACCTTGAGATACAGGATAACCATGTTTTCTGAGGAGTCTAAATCCCAGAGAGGTTGCATATAGGTTGTCTTTTTTCCATATATCGTTGTTCTTATTGTATACATCGTCTAATAGGTTCTTTATATCAGCTTGGAAATGATAGGCTAATCCAAGTCTTTGCAAGTTGTCAATCAGCTCGAGCTGATCCAGCGGATTTGCCACATTGCTAATGATTGTCTTCACTTTTCCGGTGAGCTTTTCTGCCTTTCGTCTGTACGCGTCACTCTGCAGAATTCAAGTTTTCTATAATGTAATATATATATATATATATATATATCCCAATCAAAGAAACTGAAAAAAGGAAAGATTAGAATACAAAGGTAATGACTAGCGCTACCATATAGTCGCTATTCAGTGACCTCAGATAATCATAGTCCCAAATTGAAGGTTGGTAGTTTGCTGACCTCCTAACGGCTGTTGAATTGTCAAATTGGTTGCTAACATTGCCAACACATTTGACTGACTTGTAGCTCCCAGCTCTTTGTGAGGTGACTCTGGGAATGGTATATTGACAACCATTCCCACAACAAACAAGAGTCGATAGAGTAATGCAAGAAGCCATTGGAACTAAGGTTACTGTTTCAGCAATCTTATGCACAAAAACTTGATGAATTCCCACTTTCACACAATTATGCAAATGCTTAACACAAAACGGTATAAATAATTTATAACCATGTCATTCTCTCTCTATAGTGGTTTCTGGATGTACCTGCAATCATATTTCTAATGATTTTAGATAGGATTGGTCAAAAAATCCGAATTTTTAACGTATCGATCCGAATTTAAAATTAAATATCCAAAAAATAGGGTATCGATTTAATTAGGATTAAGATCAGGTTTAAAAATTTAAATCTGGTTTAATTAAAATCAGGATCAGGTCCTAAAAATCAGAGTATCGCTTTTTATTAGATACTCGATTTTTATTAATAATTTATTTTAAAATTTTAATTATTATTATTATTATTTAAATTTGATTAAATTATAAGAATATTTTGTGAAATGTAATTTTAGAGAATATATATATATATATTAAAAAATATATATCTTTATTCTCATTTAATATAATTTTGATTATTTAAAATAAGAATAACTGATTTTTATACTATTTATATGATACGTTACTAACTAAATTATATGAATATTAAAAATAATTATATCTATTTAAGATAATAAATTAATAATTTAAATAAAATAACATAAATTTTTTACTGTTATTAAGAAGTCAATATAAATATTTTGAGATGATTTCTATTAAATTAAGGGTAAAACATAATAATTTTATTTTAATTTTTTTAGCTAATTGTGCATCTTTTTATTAAATATTGTGACAAAAATAATAAATAAAAATTTTAGAAAAAATAGCTATTAGTATATATTTTATTAATAAATTTATAAATGATAAAAATTAGTATTTAAAAACTTAAACCCTTCTTTTTTCTCTTATTTTATGTTTTCTCCCATTAAATATTATAAATTTTTTTTTTTATTGATATTTTAATATTTTGAAGATAAATATATATTTAATTAATT
>JAVXUL010000016.1:4533807-4559506 GCA_035590515.1 Trichilia minutiflora | reverse complement strand
GGTACTGAACCTCTTGGATAAACCCTGCTTTTAAAAGCTTGTCCACTTCAGCCTTGATGGCCTCTCTCCTCTCAGAATTAAATGTCCGCCTCTTTTGTGTCACAGGTTTAAACTTTGGGTTTACCATCAATCTGTGAGCTATAACCCGAGTGTTGATCCCTAGAATGTCGTCATGGGACCAGGCGAACACATCTGCATTCCTCTTAAGCACCTGAATCAATGATACTCGATGCTCGGGGACTAGACGGGACCCGATCTTCACTGATCTCTTGGGTCGCTTTTCATCCAGGGTGATCGACTCCATTTCTTTCACCAAATTAGGTGATGATGATTCTCTGAATCAGTTATTTCCTCCATTCGGTTCTCCCGAAAGCTCCTCCTGCCGACCACCTTGTTCACACACCCCGATCTCGCTCTCTAGGGGGCGCTTATGGATGCAATAAGAGCTCCGCAAGGTAGTAGCAAAGCAAGATCGAACTTCTCTTTGGTTCCCTCTCACAATCCCGATCCCTTCTCCGACCCTGAATTTCAGTTTGAAGTAGTGAACACTCTCTACTACCTTCGTGGATCGGAGGAACGGTCTTCCTAGGATCATAGAGTAGGTATTTTTAGGTCCACTACTTAGAGCTCTACCATGGTGACCTTCTAGTAGGGCTTGTTGTCCATTGTGATTGGCAGCTGCACGGTCCCCAGGGGATACACGCATGACTCTCTGAATCCGTGTAGTACGGTCCCTGCTGATCTTAACCTTAGGTCTTCTATACCCAAGGAATCCAGGGTCTCCTTAAAACTGATGTCAGTGGAGCTTCCCGTGTCAATCAAGATTCTCCCGACTGGGGAAGTCCCCACTGGCATTGTAATAACTAAAGCATCATCATGAGGATAATAGACTCTATTCTCATCCTCATCTGTAAACATAATTGGTACCGAAGCTATCCTCGGTTTCTTCTCTGCACATACATTTAGTACATACGGCTCTATATTTGTACTCGAGATAGAATATCAAATATAATTCTTCCTAGAATTATTTGAGTTTCCAGCCAGTATGAGACCGCCAATGATCACCATTGCGCCATCATGCCCTGGGGCCCGTCCAATTCTTAAAGCCTTTCATCTTCACGAGTTATAAACTCGGTCAGGTAGTTATTTTTGATTAAGACTTTGATCTAATTCTACAGGTCATAGCATTCTTCTGTTGAGTGTCCTACATCTTGATGGAACTCACAAAATCTATTTCCTGCCTCCCCCGGGAGTCTGCGTTTAATCGAATAGGGATCCAGCAGCAAAGTCCCCCGTTTCCTGACCTCCTCTAGAATCTGTGAAAGTGGAGCGTTCAAGGGAGTAAACTTCTTCTTTGCTTCCCCCTGGTTCACTCACCTCGGTCTATCTACCTGGGCGACCCGCTTCGAATTGTCTCTCCGAGGCAATCTTCGTTCTCTAGGATACTGCTCTTCTCTCCTCCTGTCACCCCGATAATACTCAGGGACTCGATCCCTTCCCCGATTAGCCTCAAGAAATCTCCTCCCATCATTTCTTAACTTTTTATTATCGGGCTTCTTAAACCGGTTATTGTCTCTCGGGGGATCCCCTACAGGCTTCTGTTCATTCATCTTGAGCATCACCTAGTTCTCGACTTCTATCTCATCGAGTATCTTTCTCCGAGCCGCCTCGTAAGTGGTCACCGAGGACTTACAAATAGCATACCAGACCCTGTCTATTCTGAACCCCTGTCTCAGTCCCTCTAGGGCCAGCGGGTGGTGGTAAACCCCCAGTTCAAGTACTTTCTCATGGTACCTTTTGGCAAAGCTCCTGAAGCTTTCGCCATTTCCCTGTTTAAGTAGTAACAACGAGATCGAGATTTTAGTGCTGAAGACTGCAACCCTGTATTCAGCGGTGAATACCTCGTACAGCTGCTTGAAACTCTGAATACTCCTGGGGATTAGGCCCATGAACCACTTTCTGGCTTGCCCCTCCAAGGTCAAGGGGAATAGACGGCACATCTGTTCTTTGCTCAGTCTCTGGACGAGCATCATCTCATGAAAGAAATCCATGTACAGCAAAGGGTCTGTCTTCGCAGAAAATGAAGTAATCTGGGGCATTTTAAATTTTTTGGGTAAGGTCTGGCCCAACAGTTTAGGTGTGAAGGGTGACTTTGTATAGGGATCGATCATTGGAACTGGCTCAACTAGTTTAGCTCGGGGGCTCGCTTTCTCCTTACCCATCTCTTCCATCACTTTTCTTATCAAGGACTCTACATCCTTGTCCTTGGTGTCAATCCCCCGTTCTCCCTCCTGATGCAAGTTCTCCCGTCCAAATGCCTCACGTTCCCACCTCTGTCTTTGCTCCAAGAGCGTTCTCATATCATTCGGAGGCGGGTTAGTGTCGTCAGGTATCTCCTAGATCGCATCTAGACTCTGGGATACTCTCGTAGACTCGGGGTGATGCCTTTCTCGAGCAACAGGGGGCATGCATGTGTCTTTAGTCCCCACCCTTTTCGAATGGGGGTCCTCTACAACTTTATCCTTCCCTTTTCCTGCAGCTGTATACCTTCGCGTTTTGGGTTGCCTCCTGACTACTTCTTCATGCCTCACCATAGCATCTGGTCGAGGGAAGCTACTCTCCACTATCTCATCCGACACTCTTGTCTCCTGCGTATTGGTCCGTATTATCGTTTTCACCTTCAATACCTCTCTGACCCATATCTGCATCTGTCTGTCCTTCTCTGTATGTCGTTGCTCACTGTCTTAGAGCAGCTGTAACAACTGAGTTATTTTATCTGTTTTCCTTACATGGCTCGGTCCACATGTATGCATCTCAATGGCATTTGACCGGGGGCTCCCTTACTCTGGGATCTCATGTAGGGGGCTCTCAGCCCCTTCTGCAACGGCAGCTGCTTCCACAGAAACTCCCTCTGTGTTCCTGCATTCAATCACATGTTTCCTGGTTGTGTAACCTCTAACGTTTGTCATTTTTGCTTAAAATGGTGCTTCAATAGCTTTTCGTTCGATTTTCCACAGACTACGCCAAATATTGATGCAAGAAGTCGGCTTTGTCCTCAACTCCGAGCACCAACAGGTCTTCTCTTCTCGTCCCTAAGCTTTGAGACTGCAAGACACCGAATACCTCAGGAGTAAAACTGGTTTTTCAATGAAAACCCTTCGATGCTTAAGTAAGAGAGGGTTTTACTTAGTGTGTGAGATAAGTGTGCATGCAAACAAGTAAGAATGCATGAAAAGCATGAATGGCATGGAATGTTCTACTCTTGAGAATGATGCCTGAATTTACTAAAAAGTTGAGAGAATCTCTTACAGTG
Source organism: Trichilia minutiflora (assembly GCA_035590515.1). Lineage (NCBI taxonomy): Eukaryota > Viridiplantae > Streptophyta > Magnoliopsida > Sapindales > Meliaceae > Trichilia > Trichilia minutiflora. The sequence continues at coordinate 4,556,193 of JAVXUL010000016.1, read as the reverse complement.
TATTTTTCCTCAATGTGATCGAATGAACCAGAATCCCTCTCCCTCGATTTTTGGGTGCTGTATATTGGAAGCTTAGGAGTGCGTATCTTTTGACACATGTTGCTGCATGGCTGACGTGCCCAGGACAACCTGTTGCAAAATTAAGGGGCATGAAAAATTATAATACTGTTCCTCGTCACGTCATTCCCGAGACCCCGAGTGTATATCCCTCTGAGTAAAGCTTTCAATTCTCCCGAGAATAAAATTCTCTGGTTCCCGGGAGGCCATTATACAGCGGGTTGTAACCTCGGTGTCGTCAGAAGATAAAGTAGTGGAGACTCGTATATCCCGAGTGCCCGCGAGTCCCTGTTGTTTCTGGAGAACACATCATTTCGACTCCCCGATCCCGAAGGGCTTGTCGTTGAAGGCCCCGAACCCGAGTGCGAGTCAACAATAAATAACTCAAAGGAGAACTTCTGACTGATCGCCTCGGATAGAGTGCTCGAGGCTATTTAACTATTTTTTTGAGTGATGTAATTGGCTTCTCGGGACGACGTTATATCAGGGAGTCCATCTAGAAGTAATATAGACATTTGACGGGCCTGGATAAGAGTAGAGAGATAGACCTAAATCATTGGACCGAGTCTCGGTAAAATACCCCAACAAATTATATTTTTAAATACTTTATAATGTTTTTATTTTTTTAGAAATTATATATAAAATATAATATGTCAATTTATTAAAATTTTAAAATTTATATTAAAATTTTGTGAATAAAATAGATTGTTTATTTATATTTATTCAAATTTCATGTAAAACAAATAATTTGATTTCGATTAATATATATATCTTATCCATTTGTAAGATAAATTATATATTTGTTTATGAAAAAAACCTAAAAAATTCATAAACCCAAATATTATAATCCCATACTAAAATTAATAAATTATATTACACTAAATCTCCAACCTCCCACTTGGAATTTAATAATTTTTCTAAAAATGAAAAATCTTATTGTCATTTGTCAATTCATTTTCCACGGGCACGCTTTTCCGACAACTTGGGGCAACGGCAGACTTTTCAACGCCGCTCGTCTAAGAAAAAACATTAACTCCTGCACTCTTTTTCCCCTCTCCCTGTCTCTCTCTCTCTTCTTTCCGCAGCGCTTTGATTTTCTGATCTCGAAAATGCAAAGCGTAGCGGCATTTATGGCTTCCCCTTCTCTCCCGCTTCTAAAGCCTACCAAGATATTTTCAAAACCTAGGCTCGGGCACGTCCTCTGTTCTTCCAAACGACACGATTTCATCGCTTCACCCAATGTCGTCTCCTCTTCTCCCTCGCTGCCACTCTGTCGATCATGGTCCCTCTGTTCCTCTCCTTCCTCGATGTTCAGAGCGTGGAATTACATGCTGGTTCGGGTTCCGGAAACGTTAGACCGTTTTGAAGTTAGGGCGACAGCCGTGCCGGAGAGTGCCGGTGGTAAGGAAGAGAAGTCGAATAATTTGGTAAAGATTTTGGAGCTTGGATTGCTGTTTGGTTTGTGGTACTTGTTTAACATCTACTTCAATATATACAACAAACAGGTTCATTTTCTATTTTCTTATTTAAATTTAAATTTGTATATTATTTTGATTTTTTGCATGAGATTTATGCTTGAATTTTGGTCTTTTTGATATTTAGCGATATTTCTACCATATAGATTCTGAAATTGATTTGCCAAGAGCATTTAGGAGATTTGAGTATAGCTAGATTGATCTATATATTGAAATTTTAGAGTGAATGGAGTGTGATCGATCAGGCTATGCTTATTGTCGCAGGTTCTGAAGGTTTTCCACTATCCGATAACTGTATCAGTTATTCAATTTGCTGTGGGGTCTGTATTGGTTATGTGTATGTGGACTTTTAATCTCTACAAAAGACCCAAAATTAGCGGTTCCCAGGTATTATTTTCCACGCTGAAGTTCTGTTGGATTATTTTCTGTTCTACTTTTTTTTTTTTCTAAGTTTTGGAAGTGATGTCAATGTTCCCTGGGCAGCTTGCAGCAATTGTTCCGCTTGCAGCCATGCACACGTTAGGCAACCTCTTTACTAATATGAGTCTCGGGAAAGTGTCCGTTTCATTCACTCACACAATTAAAGCTATGGAGCCATTTTTCTCAGTTGTCCTTTCGGCTATGTTTTTGGGGGAGGTATATCTTTCTATTTTTTTCCTACTTTGTTCCATTTGCATATGTTCACATCCCCTGGATATGCTGGGTTGAGACTAAATTAATAAGCATCTGTTTTAATTTTTGGTCTTTTATTATATTTGTCTTAAAATGATTTCTTGCAATTGTGGGTTTCATCTGTCAGTAAGTATTTATGCATACATATTTATATTGGGAAACTAAATTCTCATTTCTTTGCATCATTTACTGGATGTTCACTGCTGATTGGAGTTCTTATTGTCTTACTGAGCAGTTCCCTACTGTTTGGGTTGTTGGTTCTCTTTTACCTATCGTTGGTGGAGTTGCTCTTGCATCAGTTACTGAGGTCTCTTTTAATTGGTAAGAATTTATTGTTTATTTATGAAGAAAAGAATATAACATGATGTGTTTCTCTTAAAGCTATATATGATTGCAATTTGATTTGGTAGTTAATATTCTCAATCATGATACATGGTTTTTTTTCCCTCAACGAAGGGCTGGTTTTTGGAGTGCAATGGCTTCCAATTTGACAAACCAATCTCGTAATGTTCTGAGCAAAAGGGTCATGGTTAATAAAGAGGTAATATATGCCTATCTAGCTTTGTATGGATTAATGGGCATGGTTTTTAATTGGAATGTTGCATAACCAGAATATTTTTTTTTTACAGGAATCTTTGGACAATATCACTCTCTTCTCAATAATAACGATCATGTCTTTCATCCTTTTGGCCCCTGTGGCTCTCTTCATGGAAGGTGTGAAGTTTACCCCTACATACCTGCAATCAGCTGTGAGTTTCCTTGAAGAGCTAGAATCACTTTAGTTATTAAATATCTGGTTTTACTAAAACATGTATTTTGTTTTAATTGGTATCTGATTACTATATTCAATTTATTGCTTGACAGGGGTTGAATGTTAAAGAGATTTACATAAGGTCACTTCTGGCTGCACTCTGTTTCCATGCTTATCAGCAGGTTGCCTTTGAGTTTCTTTAGACATTTCATTTTCTTTCCTGAAGTCATTTTTCTTGTAATTCATATGGTGCATAAATTATGAAACTCAGAGCCAAAGCATCATCTGAAATTGAGCTTGTTCAAAATGAAAATGCTTGTTTGTGCATGAGAAGTGATATGCTGAAGGGATGCGAGGATGGTTCACAAATGCTAAGAACCTTGACTTCTTCTAACATATACATGGTCCCTGAAAAATCTGATTGAACTTTGCAGGTTTCTTACATGATCTTACAGAGGGTATCCCCTGTTACACATTCTGTTGGCAATTGTGTGAAGAGGGTGGTTGTCATTGTTAGCTCTGTCATCTTTTTCAAAACACCAGTCTCCCTTATCAATTCCTTTGGTAAAGTAACTTTGCATTTGAGTTTTAACTTTTATTACCATTTTGTGTCAGATTGCTTTTGTTATTTCCTTTTCTTTTTGGTTATGGAGATTGTCTTTCCTGGAATTGATGCAGGCACCGGTATTGCTCTTGCTGGAGTTTTCCTATACTCAAGGGTGAAGGGCATTAAACCAAAGGCAAAAACTGCTTGAAAAATTAAAAGGAGAAATTGCTGGTAAATTTGGTTTATTAGTTGATAAAAGCTATATTGCTTATTGAAGAGTTTGTTTTTAGGTCAGGTCAGAAACTTAATTAATTCCTTGTGGTTCGTAACTTTTTTCTCTTGGAGTTGTATATTCTTTTGTGGACTCCGTCCGAGTTATTCTGGGAGCTAATAAGCTGCTTTGGAAACAATTATCTTTTAGGTTTAGCTTGATTACCTTTGGTTCATGTTTTGTATGTAAAATGTAACTTGCGGTTTCTACATAATATCTTTGACTAAGTCAAAAAGATAATCCATATAGCAAATGAAAGCATGGCCTAGGAAATAGGTAACTTTATCAGATTTTGTATACGAATTTGTATCTCTCCTGGTCAAAATATCTTATTGGGTCTCACTGCTTTTAATTCTTTGGAATATATATTCAATTTTATAAGGTTTAGGAAGGGTATTCTTTTCCCTTGAATGTATATTCAATTTCTTAAAGCAAGGAAGGTTGAACTTTGAAGGTGAGTGTTCACATTTTTATGTATACAGCATAAGTTAAATCATTTTTTACTGTGACGTTAATGGCCGAGTGTGATACATCAGTTTCTGACGGCAGGTTGATCTTGGGATTAAAAGCAAGAAGTGAAAGTACTAGATGGAACGGTTATACGGGGATTACTTAAAATAATGTTTTGTTTTAAAAATTTTCTTTTTATCATAATCTTTATTTTGATCATTCTTTTAACATTTCACTTATTTTGACATTAGTTTAGATGTTGTATACAGAAATTAAGAGTAAATATACCTTAGTTTATATAACTTTGAAGCATAACACATTCTATAAATTTGAAATATTACTTTTACTGGGATAAATTAAAGACAGATGTATTTCTCTTAACCAAAAGAGAATATGGTTACAAATTAATAGGGGTTATATTAAAATTCTTAAGACTATTTATCTTAACCCTTTTTTTTTAAGAGAATTATGTACTATTTGATCCCTCAACTTTAAAAGAATAAGAGGAAGGAGAAAAAAGAAATAGGAAAAAGAAGAGAAAAGAAGTATGTTGACAGTTTTTTGGGAGACAAATTTAGTTATAAATACATAAAAAAAAAATCTTTTAATTACTATACCATCGATATAAAGAGATTCAATATTTAATGTACGAATCTCTCTATAAAAAAAATTATTCAATATTTTTTATATTAATAATTTTATTTATTAAAAATAAATAAATTATTAGATATTTTATTCTAATTAACTATACAAAGTAAAGGCGGCATTCATGATCCATACATACAAAATTTTGATTGTATTTAATCAAAATGGGTAGATAAATTGCTCTAAAATAAATAGTAATTGGATATAGACATGGTTGTGTTTTTTTGACATTTAAATATTTGATGAATATTCGGTTGTAATTAAAAAACTAATAAAAAAGTAAAAAAATTAAAATTAAATAAATTTTAAAATTTTTTAAAAAAAATTAAGAAGAAAAAAATGATGTTTATTTGGTATTTAGATTATGGCTAAATTTAATTCATTTAAACATTAACTTTTCAGACGATGATGTTGTTGAGAGAGAGGGCTCCAAATTTTGATATTTTAATGCGGTGAAATTTGTATAAAACTAAGCAGGTAATATTATTTGAGTCATCATTTGATATAATGTGGTGAAAGATTTTGATATTATTGACAGCAAATTTTTAATTCTCGTCATAGTAAATGACTAAGTCCTCGTCAGTCGTCATAGTAGACTTTATCCACGCATGAAAGGCTTTGATATGCACTCAAAATTGAATACGTACTGAATTGCAATAATCATATTATTAGGGTAATTTTTTATATTTTATAATATATATTTTAAAAAAAATTATACTTAATATTTTATTTTATTTTTATTTTAATTGATTTTTTTCTTTATTTTCTAGGCATGATTCCTAAAAATAAAATATTAAATGCATATGTAAGAGATAATGAACATATATTAAGAATATCCTTATTATGTTCATAATATTTTATATAATTTATAAAATATTTTTATTATGAAATTTTGTAAATTTTTTTACATTTTCTTCTTACGTACTAATTTAATTTTTTTTATGAGATATTACTATTATTTATTGTCACTTTAGTATTTATATATGATCTCAATAAAAAAAATTATTCACAGATACTCATAAAAATTTACTTAACTGAACTGAGGGAGATTATTAAGATTCAGATTTGGATTAAAAATTCGATATAAATATAAATATGGATATTGAAATATACGATGAATATAGATAGATACAAATATCTTATTATAACTGTACTCTAAAATTATCATCCTTAATTCTTAGGTAGTTAGTTTATAAAATGTTTTAAATAAAAATTGATAAAATATTATATCTTATTAATTAATACAAATTGTCAAATAACCTTGAGTTGTAAAATTATAAAATTAAATTTCACAATGATTAATTTATTTAAATTATTAAGTTTTTAAACTTATAATACTATGTATATTTTATTAATTGCCATAAATTCAAAAAAAACTAACAAACATACATTTAAGTAATTGTTATAAATTAAAAATATTCTTATTTTAGGGATTTATTTGTTTACTTTTTTAAACTTTCAAGTGAAGTTTGATATTGCTTTTTTAAGCAATGTTTCTTTGTATAATTTTTCTATTAGTAGAGTTTTCAGTAAAAAAAATAAAAATAAAAAAAATTAATTGTTTAGTATAATTTGTGTAATTATATATATTGTGTTATGAGAAGAATAAAGTAAGTTTATGAAAATGAAGTAATTAAGAGGATTTTAGGCAATTTCAGTTCAGATTCAGCCTTTAAAAAGTTCAAAAAACTATAATTCAAAACAATTTAAATTAAGTTTCTTTTAGAGAAAATTGGGAATTTATGTAGCTTTTAAAAAATTCTACTTTTACTATATCATAAGAAAAAAAAAATCAGTTAAATGTTTGGTAAATTTAGTTTTAAAACTGTCATGTGAATTTTAATTTAAAAACGGTTTATATACTTATATTTAATTAATTATAATATTATAATAAAACAAATATAATATAAATCAAAATTATTTTTGTAAAAATTATTACAAAAAATTATAAATAAAATTATTTAAATATATAATAATTAAATTTAAATTATTATAAATAATATAAATAAATAAATATTATTTAACTAAATTAACAATTAAATATATTTAATTTTACAATAATCTTAGAAATCCAAATTTTTTTTTATAAACTATTCATTGGGGTGTATGCTTTGCATCCGTTTTACATGGATAAATTAAAACATATATCCCCTTTTTTTTAGATTATAAATAGGAATGGTATAATGGATTTTAGAATATGAAAAAAATTAAAAAATTTGTGAGAGTATTTTGAGTCTAAATTTTTGTAAAATTAGGTCTCAATCATTTGTCATCTAGCTAGGTTTATGAAGTTAATTCAATCTTTAAAATTTGCACTCTTCAAAATTTTTTGTTTAAGATTAATTTATAATTTTTATTGTTTATATAAGGATAGGATTAATAAATATATATATTTATGATAAAATTATTTGTCAAAATATAAGTTGTTCTTACTCTTCCTTGTTAAGGAATCCCAACAATCAAATAATCAAATTAAATGTAAAATATAATTAAATAATAATTTACAAGAAAATAATGTTACAAATAAAAATGACCAAGTTTCTTTTTTGGCATAAAAATAGATAACATAAAATCTTAAGATATTTTTTTTACAATATTTATAATTTTAGTAATGTTAATAGATATTTAAAAATTAAATATAAAAGTAAGTAGACAATCTCTCAATTCAACTAAAAAAGGTCATAATTTTATTACATAATGATCGAAACGCTAAACCCACCCTCATACTAAACATTAGAAGCTACATCGATCAATTAGATTAAACTCTTAAAAACAAAACTTAATTAGGGGAGACATTATGAATGCAAAAATCAAAATCTTGATACAGAATGTGGAAACTTTGAAATATATATTGCTTGGAGACATTAATTTCATACAATTTAATTATTTGATTCTAACAAAATTATTAATGTACTTTTCTTTCTTTTATTTGATCTTATAATATAACCCAAAGAAAATGGTAAATTCTGTAGAAAACTTACTCAAAGTATATATACTGTCATACGGTAAGGGCTTCTGTTGCCTTACAAATTAGCTTGAGATATCATCTCCACCAAATCCACTTCTTTCTTCCCTTCAGATTCCGTATCGAATGGGAACCCCATTTCCAAACTTTTCTCGTCAACAACAGGAGCACAAGGCATTTCTTCGATGAGAGAATCAATGCTGCAGTTTTCGTCAAATAACTTGTCATTAAAATCAAATTCGGGGACCTCATTAAAATCAAAATCTGGAACCAAATGATCACTAGGGCAGAAGTCCTGATCAGCTGGAATCTGTTTTTGGGATTTGCTTTTAGTATTATTAGTGTTACTACCAGTTGTGGCTGCAGTATTAGAAGAAGTTTTTCTCTGGTGTTTCGAAGAGCTTGAATCTAAGTTCAAACTCTTAATGTAGTCTTGCAGAAGGGAGGCTCTTGGGCATTTGGAACGACATTTTCTATTCGAGAATTGCCTTCTCTTGGTAGCATTCCAGTGATTTTTGATGGAATTTTCTGTTCTTCCAGGCAATCTCTTTGCAATTTCTGCCCACTTGTTTCCTATCTGAGCATGGGCCTCGATCAGCGCTTTATCCTCCTCTTCACTCCAAGTATCCTTCTGAAAGATAAAACAAAGAAGAATGAATTCACAACTCTTAGCTTGCATGTAAACATGATAATAGAAGAAGAAGGATAATTTTGACCTTGATATCAGGCCTTAGATGATTATGCCATCTCTCTCTGCATTGTTTTCCTATTCTTCCAGGCAACATTTGAGCAATATGGGACCATTTTCTGATCCCATATTGATCAACCAGGCGAATCAAAAGCCTGTAAACATGAATCAATTTACGATATTAGAACAAATGAAGGAAAAATTATAAGAGAACATAATTTTAAAAAATAATCTAAAGTATGCCTCTCTACCTGTCTTCCTCCGTTGTCCACTGTCCCTTCACTACATTGGACTTCTTACCAATTTTCATTATCCTTCTTACTGTAGGATATGGCCTGTTATTTTTATCCACGCTAGCTTTCTTGTAATAACCAATATTTGCACTTACGCACGATACTTCATCTGGTATTGGAAAATTCACAGGCTTCATTTCTTGAAAATCAAATGGCATGTTGGCAGTCTGTTCGGATCCCATCATATTGACGGGATTTACTGGATGATGATTGACGTATCCACCACTTTGGAAATTGCCCATAACTTGACCGTGTCCACCATTGCTTTCTGCAAATGGTTTGCACTCATAGATATCAAAGTTTGATGAATAGCTATATGGGAAAGCTTCAAAAGAATCAAAACTTGGAGTTTGGAAGCCAAACACTAGGGGATTTGATGAAGATCCAGTAGCATGAAACTGATGATCAAATTCTTGAAGATAAGTTCCCGTCAATGTAGGAACTTCAAAAGGAATGTCCTTTTTCATGTAGGGTTTAAAGTAATTTTCAGACAAAAATATTGGTTGGTTGGCATGACTTTCTCTGACCTTTGTGTCGTCAAATTCCATTAGAACTTGCAGTAGAAATTTGATCAAACCAAATGTTTGAGCTTTTTGGAACTGTCACCTTTGTGTTCCTTAATAGGTGAGCAATGGGATTCATTTATTATGGTTGTTAATCATGATCGTTGATTGCAAGCAATCCTAGGGTCAAAATGGCTTAGAATTGCTTAAACCTCCCCTTTTAACTGTCAAGCTCTTTATTATTATTACCATTATTAACTTTTTATTGTCTTCCTTAAAAATATAGTACATATGAAAATGATTCTTGTGATTTTTCTATTTTACTAATCACTGAGGGGTATTGATAAACAAAAGTGCCCAAGAAACGAGGGTAATCTGGTCAATGTAGACCTCTGATTCTGAAAATGTCTTGGATGATAACTTATTAAATGAGTAATACTTACAAGTAACTGAAAAAAAACTTCAAAGTAAAACCTTAATTTACTGTCCTTCGCATTGATATCAAATTCGGTAGTAATTAAAAGTGAATTTATTAATGGTAAATTTGGTCTTAAGAGAGTGAAAACACAACTGTTTATGGCCATGTGAAATAAACAAAACCTATCTATGAACGTTAAACGCCATTAGTCTTAATTATGCATTTGGTGTTGTTTAATTACAAATTAAATAAGAAAGAATTTTAATGGTGTTTTACTTTTTAATTAGGAAAAGGAAATATTACGACCTGTGCTGTGTCAAAACTCTTTTCACCATTTTCGAAATTGGAAATGCCCGTAGATTAGTATATACATTAAGGCTGCGAAGATGAATGAAAATTATTCCAAGTTTTCAAATATCAGAGTTGGGGAGGTTTATTTCAATTTTTCCTTTAAAAAAAAAAATTATCCAGTTGGCAGCCAAGTCATTATAATTCTAAATATATTCTATTATAAGGACAAGGTTAAAACAAACATATCGATTCAATGGTTAAAAAATTGGCATTTTATTTATATAAATAAATAGATAGATAATCTTTCTCTAATATATTCAATAAAAATATGTTTAATTATCATTTTATTGTATTATTATGATATTAAATCATATAATCCGATTTAAATTAAAGATTTAAAATTTAAATTTAAATTTAAATTAATTTAAATTAAATCCAAAACATCTTATTTTTGAATCTTAATTAACTTACTTCTCGATCCAATTTTAAAATAACAAATAATATCATAATAATTTTTGATAGCATGAAAATAATAATCTTCATAAGTCATTATATGTAATTTTGTTTCTAGTTTAAATTCAATTATAATATAAAATAATTAATAAGATCAATCCAATATTTAAACGGTTTAGATTTACAATTTAAAATTAATTCAAATCATTAATAGTAATTTATAAAATATTTAAAATTAATCTAAATCCTCAATAATAATTTATAAAATTTTAAATTTAATATTTTTTTAAATCGATCCAAATCATTCTTATTATTTATATAAAAATAATAAAATATAAATTATGATATTAATTTAATTATTATTCAATTAGATTATTAAGAGGTTCTCACTTTAATAAAAGCTGTCTTTGTTAGAGAAAAATTATATATATTTTTTCAAATCCGGCCCCTTCCTCGTCCCTCAAATCTTAAAGGCAAGGTATGGCATTTAACCAGCCGAAAAGATGATCTCTTTATAGTGACATTATTTGATTACTCCATAAATTAGCGAACGAAAAAGACAAGCTCAAATTTACAACTGCTCTCTCCTATAAGCTTCATGAACGAGAAGAGACTCCTATCACCACACCATTTAACGTTTCGAAAAGCAAATGGGCTCTGGAAATTTTCAATATTCAGATTTCAAAATACAAAATCAGCATTGGAACAGATAGCCAAAAGGGCTAATATAAAATCGTTTATTGTGCAGTGGGAAGGAAAACTGACACGATACTTGGGGAAAAACAATCAAAAAGTCCAAATCTCTATTCAAATAGTAAATAAAGGGAAGTATAAAAGTCAAAGACATTTGCGACTGCCATCCGCTGGGCATTGCTGTTGGAAAGCTTTCTCTGGGTTCTTTCCATCAATTAGTGAATGGTCAGGGAAATCATTTGGCATTTCTTCGGAAGAAAGCCCTGCTTCATTGAAAACTCTCACGACTTCTTTGTAGACCACTGCATTGCCTTGCGGTGTCAGGTGCAACCCATCACTGTTAGGAAAGACGGAAAACTATATTCAGAACATACTTCTCACCACCACCATTCATGCTATGCTAGAAATTTTATTATAAGAAAATGTTGACATATCTGGTAACCAACGGACAAGAATTTTTAGGAATTGGTATTTTATTTGTATGGTTTAGGTGTCTCAACTTTCCAGCATCCATCAGGTTCTATCGTCTATTCATTCCCAAACTCCCAGAAATATAACTTATCATTTGGAAAACCTTTCTGCTTCCTTTCAGTTCATTTGATTATTAGTACTAGACTAGTTTAGACCAAGAGCATGCACAGCTGTGGAGTTTAACAAATGAGCAGGTCCTATTAAAAATTAGTATTATCAAACACTTTTTATAACTTTACTTCGAAAGTCAAGTAGAAGCCAAATATACCAAACAAGCCCTAACACAATTAAGAAAAATCAGGTCAGATTCTCACTTTGACATAGTATAATTTCTTCGAAGTAGAAGCTTAATAGCACAAACCTCAGGAATTTTTTCTGCCAAGCCTCTGTTTCCTGCATCTTAGACCATAAGTTGATGGAGTGGACACCCAGCTCTTTCGCCAGCTCTACACACTGCATTGCATAAACTCCTGTCATTTCATTTGTCCTTTCAGGTAGTTTCATAGCTTTCTCACCGTACACAGACCTGCCAGACACATTTATAAAGCTCATTCCCAAAATATCACAGTAATATGCGAGAAAATAACAGCAATTTTATGTGAGAAAGTTTTAAGTTTTCAGGATTTTGAAGTCTCAAGAATCAGAAGTTAACCAGTTGGCTCTGGAATATTTGTGGATATTTTCTGCTCCCTGAATTTTTAACATCATTGATGCAGAAGAGGAAAGAATGGCACTTCAACATTAGAGGCATGATGGGAGAGGGCAATGGTATATTAATGGGGGTGATGTGCACGGTGGAGAAGGATGGTAGAGCGAATGAGGGTGGTGGTGATGACACCACAGATTATTGTTAAGAGTGAAACTGATAGTTATTATGTAATCATAACCATACAATGCCAATGCCCATTTGACTTTATGGTGCATCTTCTGGTCACTGAACATCTTGCAATATGCAGCAAGATGGGAGTTGAAACAATGGCAGTATCATTGATGAGCTTACAGTACCGATCACATGATTTTTATCAAGTTATCTTTACTTGGTTACTGTTATTTTCCTGTGAACGTTTGTGTGTTTTTATGTGTTGTGTAGTTTAAATTGATATAGGTCATAAGAGAAGTGATTTTGGCCAAGCAAGCATGAATTTGAGTGACAGGCAAGATTTTAGCCGAAGCCTGCTGCAGTGGTAATATTTCCACTGCAATGAACTCATGGAGCAAAATTTCCTTATGAAGACCCCCTGCTACAGGAGTTTCTCGTTGCAGCGGAAGTCAGGGCTGAGGTCGTAGCGGGATCTCCTTGCTACAGTGCAAGTCAGGAAGTGTTTTTTTGGAATGCAAGTGTTCGCTGCAGCGGGAGTCAGGAATCTTATCACAGCGAGCTTTGGCGCTACGGCAAGAATACAAAGCTTGCTTTGGTCCATGCAAGCCCACTGCAGTAGGGAAATTTCCGCTGCAGTGCCAATTAGCGGGAAATTTTCTGTACATGCCAGAATTCATTACTTTATTATAAAAAAAGCACCTAAGGTTTCGTGAAAAGAAGAAGAGAGCCGCCAAACTCGAGGGAAGAAGAAGAAAACAGATTTCTCTCACAAACACTTAAAGAAAACACAAGGGAACAACAAAAGAGAACAAAAAGAAAAGACGAGGACTTTAAAGGGACTGTATTATTTACTGCAGTTTGCTCATTTCATTTCTTCTTTCTTGTTCAGGATGATTCAATCTTCTATATTTCTAGTGTTTTCATTAAACAACATGAGTGGTTAAATCTATCATGCTTAGAGGTCAGAAGAAACTCTTATGAGCTTTATTTGGGCAATTATTTATGTATTAATAAAGTTTTAATTGTAATTTATTTGTGTACCTTGTGCTTAATGCTTTCATTTTATTTGGCTATTATAATGAATACTTTTAGATGTATATTTTCTGGACTTCGATGTGAACCCCGTGTCTAAATCCCAAGGGTAATATGGTAATTTTCTATTTTTCTTATGCATATAATTATGCCCATTATGTAGATAATTGATAGGACATCGTGATTGTATAATTATTTTGAAGATTTAAGATGGTTAAGGTTGAGTTTCGAAATCGTAAACACAGGGACTTCAACGTAATTAAAAGATATTTTTATTTTAAGTGGAATCCTAATGATATTTTTCAAATTTTGGGAGGATTTAAATGAAATTTCCCATTTTAACTGATTTGGTTATTCGTTCGACCGACCTTTTGAGGACTTCCTAGAAAATATTTGGCCTCAGATTCGTTCGAACAAATAGGATATTCGTTCGATCGAATTGGTCTTCGTTTGAACGAGCTGAGATTCGTTTGACCGAAGTGTTCAATTTGTTCGAACGAGTTAGGATTCGTTCAAACAGCAAAATGGAAGTCCTTGACTTTTAAGATGTCGAAGGATTCGTTCGAACGAATCCTTCAACACCTCAAAAAGTCAAGGGACTTCCATGATCAAACCAACCCCTCGATTCGTTTGACCGAATAACAAAAATACGTGCAAAATGACCAATTTACCCTTATCTAAAAACTTCTCCTTTACATTTTTCAAGGGCAAAATAGTAATTTCACCCTTTTTCTATAAATAGGGGCTAAACCCCTTCTCTTTCACCATTTTCTTCTTTCTTTCTTCTCCTTTCTCTCTCTTACGTTCTCTTCTCTGTCCTCCCTAGCTATCACTCAAATTTTTGTTGCATTTTCGATTTCTCTCCATATTCTCACCACATTTCCCCTTCTTAACCTCCTACGAGCGTTAATTTGACAATAAAAGCGTAGAAAACAAAAAAGGAAGCTAGGATTTTCATCTCAAATTTGGGGGGTTTCAAGTTCCAGGTGAAATCGAAACAAGCCAACGGTACCACGAGGTAAATGACATCGTTTCTAGTCTATGTATACCTTTTATTTCGAATTTTAATAAATTTTTGAAAAATGGGTTTTACTGTTCATCTGTGGGGTCTTTGTTAGATTTATCGCATAGATTTAGATCTTAATGTGTTAATTAGGTTATAGAGAAGTCAGGTCAATCGTTAAGTAGCTAAAAATACGAATTCGGAACAATGTAGGTAAATCGGAACAGTGTTTGAATTACTATTCCGACAAGAAAGTGGGGTCCACTTGTTGAAATCGTAAGACCAAGTCGATATGCGTTAGTTTAGCTCAAATGTGGGTTCACAACGATGAAAAACAAATAATTGGGCAAATAATGAGAACCTTACCCTATAATGCGTATAAGTCGACTTTAGGAATTCGAATTAGAATGTATTGCACGCATATGAGTCTCATTCGTAGTTTAGAAATATGTTTTAATATAATTTATGGCATATATATTTAGGCGACGATACGCGAGCAAGGAACCCGCGTGAAGTACCGAAAAACGAGAGAAATTAGAGAGTGTATACCCTCCCTAGACGGTGAGTAGACAATTTTATATTTTTATATTTTTATCGCTTTAATACAAATTTTGGTTATTCTTAATTATTTATAAATGTTTAATAAAGATAACTTTATATGTTTTATGCTTTTGTTTCATATACTTGCTTAGGTATATATAAATGTGATTTGGATGAAATGTACTTGTATTGGGCAAAGGCCAAGAGGCCAGGATGATTTATATTTATTAAATATTTTGATGCTCGTGCTTATGTTTTATTGCGGACCTATTGGACATATATGATTATGTGGATATATGTATACATATTGGTGATAACGGTCATGAGGACCGGGATTAGGTTACTGTAGTTACAGGGTGGTAGCCTAGGGACGGCCTGAGGAGAAGTCGCCTAGGTGAGTGAAGGTTCACAGGTGGAGGTGGTATCAAGTGTCATATTAATGAGATGTGGAGATTGGATTTGACTACCTGTAAATCTCGTCAGGTCAATCACGAATGTCACCACATAGCTACTCGAGCCAATGTCAGTGAAGGGCTTGTTTTTCTGAATAAAAACATACATATTTTTATTATCTATATTTTAAATCAAATTTTTATAAAATAGAATTGTTTCCTCCTGCATACAAAACCCATTAACAGTTTCAGGATTACCCAGGACCAGGATAATCGCCAGAAAAGGGAGTCAACCCAATGATTTTATATATATGATTTATGCTTTCAACTAAATCAATTAATTTATCTCAAATCATTTTTAAATGATTTTCAAACCATAATTGTGTATTTCAAAAGAATACTTTCCTTTATAAATTTTATATTAAGTGGTATTTATCTACTTTAATACTTAATTCACTCACGGAGTATACTCCAATTGTCACATGTGAGACCCAGAGGTTGGGACGTGACATTAGAAAAGGGTGAAATATATACATCCGAATTGAAGAAAACACAACTTAAAAATTAATACAGTGGAAAATGATTAATAACTAAGTAGCTAGATAGTTTAGGTCTTAATGAGTGGTTAATGTAACTTAATTGAATAAGTATATTAATTAAGTTGATTAATCACATAATTTCATTAATATCTCGGAAGAGGGAATGAAATGATAATAGAACCTAAGCTAATAGGTCATATTGAAATGTAGTTAAGAACAAAACAATTGGATAAACTCAACAAGCAAGAGTGAAATCAAACCCGTTAAGCTCATTGTCTCCATATTAGTTTTTGAATTACATTGTGTATTTGCATTAGTATATTTCTTTTTAGTAGTTATCATTTAGATATCCCTTTAGTTTAGTCTTGATAATTTTAGTTATTCTAATTGCGGTAATTAACTCATTGGTATTTTCCTATCCTCATGGGAACGATGCTCTCCTTCTACTTACTATAAAACTAAACACCGTGCACTTGCGGTCTTTTTTATTGTATTTCTGTACACGTGTTAAGTACAAACAAGGAAGAGAGAAGGCAACAGTGTTAAAAGTAGAGGAGGTTGAGGTAGAGGTTTATGGTGGTAGCAGACTTGAAATTGCTGGGATAAGATTTCCACTAAGAAAACATGAGATCCAGAATTCACAGTTTAGGATAAGAGGTAAAACTAAAACTTGGGATCCACGACCGCAAATCGCAATTACAAAACTAGATTACTGCATCACTGTGTCACAGATTTTGAATTTGGTTTGCAGAACATTAAAATTTCTGCAAACCATTAGTTTCTGTAGACAAGACACCAATTTTCACAAGAAATTAGACCTTAAGCACAAACCAAAACTGGTGCTTTATGCTGCAGGTGAATCTAGTGTTTATGAATGTCAAGAAAAAGTAGAAGATACCAAAGAATACTGCAGCAAACTGAAAGGAGAAAAAATTTAAATAAAACAAATATATATACAAAGCACAATACTTTTAAGCATAAAAAGGGAAAAGAACAGTGTTTATCCACAATGTCACATTAAAGGTATTAATTCTCATCTTGTTCTGTGAAGTAAAATTGGCTAATAGTATAAACTTCTCTACTTTTCTTAATATGTTACCATTACTTGTAATGTCGAAATATAAAATAATATTTTAAAATTTTACTACATTGTTGATGGAAGCAAAAGAAATTAACAGTTGTAGATGATACCTCCTCGACCATGATAAAAGCATAGCCTCTAATTCTATATCTATTTTTTGTGGGTAGTTGGGTGCATACATGTATCCGTCTGTTTGTTAACAGTCAATATAAGGATAAGAGTAATCATACTTTGCATGTTCTTTTCTCCCTTCCTCATCAACTGGTGGTGGAGTAATAAGTACAACCAGCATTGTGGGCGAGCATTCCTGCAAACAAAACCCTAGATAAAATGAGAATATATCTCATAATTGAAAAGGTTGCTTAGATCATTCTTGGTGCAAACCAGAAAAGATGAATTGTATAACTAATAAAATGACACCTCATATTAAATTGATTAGGGCATAAATGTGCAACAACATAACATGAAAATTTTAATTGGCAGAGGAATTAGGAAATGGAAGCCACAGAGGATTGTGGATATATTTTATAGACTGGACTGATGTGCAGGTCCGAAGACATCAATTAACAAAAACAATAAAGACCAAATTAATCAACACATTGGCTAATCATTAGTAAAGGATTGAAATTTGAACCTTCAAATGCCGAACCATTTTTCTGAGATTTTCCCTGTACTCTTCCACAGGAACATGCTGCTTTTCACCGGTTCTACCAAGAAGAGCTGCATCATTTGCCCCAAAGAAAATTGTGGTAGCCACCGGAGGTTTTGTATTGCCCTAAAACAACCAACGAAAAAAGCAACATAAAAGCATTCGATTCCAATAATTTAAGAAGAATATCAAAAGAAATCAACAAAGAGATTCTCATTCCACATAAGAAATTGAAATTTGAAGCAAAAA
Organism: Trichilia minutiflora; assembly: GCA_035590515.1. NCBI lineage: Eukaryota > Viridiplantae > Streptophyta > Magnoliopsida > Sapindales > Meliaceae > Trichilia > Trichilia minutiflora. The sequence continues at coordinate 4,538,245 of JAVXUL010000016.1, read as the reverse complement.
TGAATAATCAGAAGCTACAGCAATAAAAGAAAATAGTGTAAACAAAGAGGTTACCGGAGAAAAAATGTGAAGTAACAAGAACAATGCCCATCTAGTATTGTAACCACCATAGCCACGAAGTAAAACATCAGCCTATAAAATCAAAAAAGCAAACAAATCCCATTACGTGAAACTAGTAAAGAAAGTACAAAGTATGATCAAATACAGAGAAATTTTTTAAAAAATGGAAAAGGGCAAATATCAGTAAGAAATGTAGAACCTTGCGACAGTACGAGTCCGCAAGAGCTGCACCCCAACCGCCTGATCCAAAAGACTGCTGTGTTATGGAATCTCCAAATAACACTATTTGCGGCCTCATTCTTCTGGAAACGCGTGTACTGAATATTGATAGACACTACAGAGTGGAGATCTACAATCAGCTGTAGGGTTGCAACTTGCTGTTTTTATGGTTGGACTTGGAGACCAAAAGCAGCGTTTTCCATATGGCGTTATTTTTGTTTATTATTTATTTCATTGTTTTTTTCTAGTGCCGTTTGCCTCTCTACTTAAAACGCACCGTGTGGTATACCTACCAGGCTACCACTACCAGTCTACGCCAACCACCTGCCTAAACGCTACGCAATCATCTTTTCTTAAAAATATGGTATGACTATGTTTTATAAATATATCACAAATTTTACATTCCAAAATTTAGATGTATGATGTTAATAATAAATTTTGGATCATATATAAAGAATAAAATTTCGATAAATAAATAATCTAGCTTAAATAATAAAAAAATTTTGATCACGAGATGAGCTAATGTATTAAATTAATAATTTTATTAAATACATAAAATAATAATTTTTTAAAAAAATCTTTAAAATTAAAAAATATATAAATTAATAATTGATTAAATATAAAAATTTATAATATTAATAATTTATATTTTTTAATTTAAATCTTTTTTTAAAATATACATATAAAATTAATTATATTTTATTTATACTTAAACTAAACTCAATTTTATTCTTAATTTTTTTTATAATATATACACTATATTTAGTATGTTTTTTATATTATAATAAAATGTAAATAATATAAAGTTTAAGAGTCAAATTATAAAGATTGTGTTATGAAATTATAAAATATCTTAAATATTTTTTTTAACTTGTAGGCTTTAAATTACTTTATAAAAGTTTTACGGGTATATATACGACTACGAGTATGTATGCCAAGTATTTAGTCAACAATACAATTTATGTATAAGTGAGGAACACAATTAATACAACAAATCAATCGAAAAATAACAAAAAATATTGCTTAGGATCAAGCAAACAATTCAAAAAGATAATGATAGTCTTTTTGATGTTGAGAATTAAAAAAATAGCTAGAATGAATTTTCTTTCAAATTTAATTTTAATTGACTTTAATTACTTACTAATCACTTAGAATATTAATTAAAATATGAAATGATGTAATAATACTGTAATTTATTAAAATAGGGGATAAGGGGTCTTTTTAAAAAGGACAAGTTAATTTTTACATGGCTTACAAATATTTAAATATTAGGATATAAGTTGTCACACAAGAATTGGGCTTTTGGTTTTTAAAAGTGGGTTTCCTGTATTTAATCTATCCCATTCAAATTCTAAGTTTTGTCTTGTTATGTAGACAACTTTGAAGTCCAATTTTCCATCTGGTTAATGAGCAGAAAACTTGCTTTGGGTCTGAAACATGTAGCCTGTAAATTTGTGTTGAGCAGCAAGGAGCCCATAGTGGGAAATGAATGACACTAAAATTCAATGCTTTCGTCTCTGACTCAGACTGATTGCATGCTGATGTAAAAGAAAACGAGCATTTTATCCTCATTCCCAGTGTCCATTGGTTCACTCCCATTAGTTCAAATCGAGGAATCATCGATTTCAAAATAATATAAAGAAATCAAGAAATCCTTGGAGTGGAATTTGTTTCCTGAAAAGACCTGTCTCTTGCTACTTGTTTTCAATTTGAAATCATGGGGTCGGTGCCTAAGTCTAAGTGGCAATCAATCTTTCATTAATACCAAATGGGCAGTAGTAGTTGCAAATATCAGAATAAGTATTAATAACACAATTTGGGTCCCCTTGTTTGGTAGAGAATAGAGATAGTGGGATATATTGTATGCTTAGCACTGGTTTCTGTTCCCTCGATATTGTCGCTGTTTGCTGAGTGAATCCTATCTAATTCTTTTCATAATCTATACGGATCAAGATCATCCTTTTCTAGGATATCCAGGTAATTGATCGTACAATGAGGACAGGCTAGAGCACTGAAATCATAGTGCTAGTGGTGCTGAGAAAAAGCAATGAAAAAGAATATTGGAAAAGATAGGAATCAGGCGAAGAGGAAAGTTTATAGGATTAGAAATAAATCTAAACATTCGAAATTTCAGATTATCATTGAGCTAAAACATATTGAAGTTTTCTAACAGCAAAAACACAACACAAATTGGGACATGAGCTAAGATGAAGTTAAGGCAAAATTAACTACGACCATTGACCAAACGAATAATAGGGAGGAAGATTGCGTAGCTAACAAGCATTATTTAAGGATTAAATCTCAGCACGAAATTAAAGTTACCAGTCAGACACTAAAGGAAGAAACAGTTGCCACCGAATACTAGGAATTTTTATCCTTGAAATTTGTTAGTTTCAAGGACTTATAAAGCCAAGGTGGACTTTTCCATTTGTTATATCAGAAGAGATTCCCACTTACCATCTTTAGACCATTATTGCAAGCCTCATCGACAAGAAATTCTTCGCTCCACTCATCAGCACCACGAGATAGACCACATTAACTTTGAGAGGACTAGTTTCCCGAAAAAAGGATGCATCTCAATAAGACTACTTATATGAGAGAAATTTTGACAGAATAAGCATAGATGGATAGTGCATACTCTTTCCTGCCCCTTAGTGTAAAAATGATTTTTTTTTGGCTCCAATCATTCATCAGCTTCATCAAAGCAAAAGCATGACTTGATCCAGTCCTTAAGATTTTACATCCTTGATTACAAACATGAAAAAAGAAAGAAAGAAAGAAAGAAAAGCAAAATCAATAAATAGAAAAGACAGAGAAAGTAACGTATTAGTTGGATGGTATTTGGAGGGCCCATCTATCTCTCTGTTTAGTTCATTCACCATTCACATGAAATGAATTCAGCATTCAACCTTACACAAAGATTTATATGCATTCTTGAAGCAAAAGAATTTTGTAGCTGGTCTCATACTGACATCCCATTTTTCTTCCTTGGACAAATATCAAGCTAGCTGACCGAAGCTTTACTGCCTGCAGTTTAGCAATAACATCTTTCTAACAGTGAATACGGCTAAGCAGAAGGTTTAGGAAACATACATGTATATGATAACTTCGTATTGCATTTGCTTTTGGAATTTTAGATTGTTGTGCAGACATTTATTTAGAGTTTCACTGCGGCAATACCACTAGTTACTTGTGTGATTATTCTCGACTTGTCACTTCTGAATTTCCTTTGACACCATAACAACACACGTGATGTAAGATCAAAACAAGAAAAGTCTAAACATCTTTTTTATTATCATAAATTTGTCCACTGCCCATATTTGGGAGATACAATAACATTCTACGGTTAGAAGCAGGAAGAGAAAACACACAACTAACACTTAATTACATGAACTTAGCACAAGACCTCTCGAGCACCAATGACAACTAAACTGAAGTAAATAATGCATTTAGGACTTCAGCCCGAAGATGAACCATGACTGCTTGGTCCAAGCTTAGATAGCCTCGGACTGGGAGTTTTCTTTGCTTCAAGTCCTTTTCCATTCAACCCAGGGCTTTGCTCCACCCTCGGTTCTCTAACACGGGGGCTATACGCCCTTTGCATCCGTGGACTGTAAGAAGGTTTTACATCCTCAAGTGAAGTTGGTGTTGAACTTGTGATTTTAGGACTGTGTGTGTGGCGGATCTCACCACGACTTCTTGTGACCAGTTCATCTAGAATTTCCCCATCATCAATGTCATTAGTTCTTCCCTGAGAAAATTGATCCTGTGAATCAAAGAAAGCATTATCGATTAAAACCAAAATTTCCAAAACTAAGCTTAGCCTATCTGTGGATCACACTATTGTAAGAGAGAAGGGAAGAGCTTAGACAACTTACCTCGAAGGTCATGTTGTAAGGAATAGCTGGAGCTTCCTCATATTCTGCAGCATCCAAGTCTTGAAGATGAACTGCTTTAAAAAACTTTGGTAGCAAATATTGTCGCACTGGGACAAGAAGCATGATCAACAGCGGGAAAAGTACCCCAGCTATTGGAATCCATGTAATGCCAAAACACACAAGCAAATAAACTGTCTGAAACAAAGTAAACATGGCAATTGTTTTGAAGGGAACAGTCTCAATAAATGTTGCATAATACTCCTCCAAAACCCTGAAAGGTC
>JAVXUL010000016.1:4514187-4525104 GCA_035590515.1 Trichilia minutiflora | reverse complement strand
GACACTTGGACTCACCGGACTATACTATAACAAGACTACCTATACTTGGGTACATAATCTAATTGAGATCAGCTCACAATAAGAGTTAAATGGCTTTCATGACGTATATTGTTTTCATGATGAATATACTATGTGTGGATTTTATGAGAGTTTAGATGATTCGATATTATGTTATAATATTGATGTTTGGGCTTATATGATATTATCAGTATATTGATATGATTATGAATTTATCCTTTTGAATATGATTTTTATTATTATAAAATGATTATGATAATGTAAAATTGGTCATGATGATGATGGTTTTTATGTGGACATAGTTAGAGAGCAATTATATTAGATTAAGACAATCGTGTATGTCAAGAAAGTGTGATGAGATGATTGTAAGAGCTTGATATGCCAATGATATATGTTGAGGTGGGTGACTCCGATCTTCTATATCGATGGTCTTAATTCCACTCTTGTGTGATGATGGTTGTGATTTCAGCCCTGTATCAATAGATTAGATATATAACAAGTGAGGATATTCTTATAGCCAAGAGAGATGAAACGATTGAATCCAACATATTAAAGAGATTTATATAAATCAATAGAGAATTATCCTACAGTTTAGATAGATAGAGGAAATCCAATAGCTTAAGGGTGAGGATCTATAAGATCCAACCACTTGAAGAGTATAATATATTCACATTAAAGGTGAGGATGGATCCAATTGACTCAAAGAGCTAATATTTAATTTATTGATTTATGTTTGATGATATATAAGTGCAAATCATATGATTATGGGCATAATAAATTAAAATCGACTAATTTATTAATATTATGACATATACAAATATAAAATCTTAAAAACTAATCCAATGATTATTTAGATTAATAATATTATTTATGATTTTGATTTTTATATATTATTTGTTATATAATTATGAATGGACGATAATACTTTAAATAATTTTTTTATTATATTATAATTATGATAAGTGTATAATTTTATTTAAATTTATTTATTAATTAAATATACGATAATATAATACAAGGGATTTAAATGATATCATTTATTATAATTACATCGTGATAGTTCCGATAAATCTACGTGGATATCAAATCGGTGAATATTTACTGAATAAAACATTTTATTAGTTACTTTGGTTTAAATTTTTGAAGAGGGTTAATTCGATAAAAGGCATTCAAAATAAGGTTATTTTCGTACTTTTATCTAAAATAATTATCCGACGTGTATGTTGTCTATGAAATCAAACGTTCAAGCTAATTAAATACCTAACAAATAAAACACAGAGAAGGAAGCGTACTGATCATAGTCATCCTCATCCACCTTTGACTCTCGTGCTCTTCGTGTGAGCACGATACGCTTACTCAGACGTGAAACAAAGCCAAAGCAATCCCCCAATTCGGTTCTGTTCTACGAAATTCGAATTTTCAGTTACAGTATCAAGAGAGTGAGAAAAAACATATCGCTGTTTCCCTTGTCTTCTTCGATGCATAATCATCGTCAACATTTAAAGGTTAGCATTTGTCACGCCGTTTCGGTAGTTTATTTGTCTTAAAACACTATCATACTTCACCTAATCGGTATCTTAATTTTATATTACTTCGTACCTTCTTATTAAGATTATTTTAATCATCTGGATCAATTTCCCGAGCCTCAATTCAAAATCCTAACTCTGAAGTCTCAGGAAACTATTATCTCCATCATCGACATTAATGAACTTATTTATTCAATGAGAGCTGCTGTTTTAGTTGTTTCATCCTGCATTGACTTTCAATAATTAGTTTCAACTTTTCGTGATAACTTTTGTATATTTGTCCAATTTTTATTTTTTCTTCGGCATAATTTTTTTTTTTTAATGATTTCTTGGCAGGGGAGTACAAGACAAGTGACCAAAAAGGAGTTAAAATAACAGGTGTGGGTTGTGGTTAGGCAGCTGGTTGTGAGAATTTAGGTTAATGGCTGGTCCAACTGAAGACCAAAACCCAGTTCTTGAAATTGACGGCATATTAAGAAAGCAAGGAAATAACGATCATGATAGTACTACCAATTGCAAGGGTATAGACAAAGTAGTTGTTTTGGTGGGGGAAGAGAATAACCAAAACCAGAGTGAGAGAGAAATGCCTTCCATTCATCGGTCTGGTTCCAGACCACAGCTGGATTTAAGCAAGGCTGCAATTCAAGGCAATTTCGAAGAGAAAGATCCCACTATTTTGTTGCCCAATCAATCTGATGATATCTCTCATTTGGCTCTTGATATTGGAGGTACAATTTTCAACAATTTAGCTCTTCTTACTTTACATTTGGAGGGACAGTGTATGCACTGGTGTTGACTATATTTTGTTGTTTTTAGTGACTGAATTTTGTCATGTTTTTTCCGACTTTGATTTTCTTTCCCCGGCCCTTCTTATGGTGTACTTCATATTCTAGTTGCTTGCTTGTTCTAATTAAACGATGTATATAATGACTTCTTACTATCTATTTCCTTTCTTTTAGTATGTTCTTTACCCTGCTTTTTCATTTTCTTTGAATGCGGGAGGAGGAGATTTGTAATTTCTACCATGAATAATATAATTTGTTATGCTGTTAACTCATCTGAATATTCAAATGGGAGTCTGAGCAAGCACACTTTTTGACAACTGCAAAAGGAAACCTCTTTATCTCTCTATCTCTCCCTCCTTTTAAAAAACATTTATGTGATATGGAACTTGACGTCTTTCTTAACAGACTGTGCTCCTGATTGTGTCAAATAGATGTAATTCCATGATCCATCTTGGGATAATGTCAGATAAAACCTCTGAGGTCTTCCTCTCTAAATGTTGTGAAATGCTAATTTTCGATTTTCATACATAAGACTCTGTATAAACTTGTATTACGATTTATTAACAGGATCTCTCATCAAGTTGGTGTATTTTTCGAGGCATGAAGATCGACCAATTGACGATAAAAGAAAGAAGACTATCAAGGAGAGATTGGGTATTTCCAATGGTAACCGGAGAAGCTACCCTATTCTTGGTGGGAGACTTCATTTTGTTAAGTTTGAGACAACCAAGATCAATGAATGCTTAGATTTCATATATTCCAAGCAGCTTCACTGTGGTGGTATAACCATCTCTTCGTGCTCTATCTTTGTCTTTCTTTTGTGCATTTTTTCTTGCCACTTGTTGAATACATAGGCCTTCTGTAATTTGTTGGTCATATTCGCTACTTTTATGTAGTATGAATAAGTACTTCCAATTTATTGACAAAATTAGCTACATTCCATTTTTCTTTGAATATGTGATAATTCTCTTATGGTTAGGAATGGATTCACGTCACTGGAATCCTGAGTTTACTGCCAATAACAATGCTGTTATCAAGGTAAACTTAATGTTTTCTGCTGCTATTTACCACCTTCTTTGTTTTTTGCTTTATTCGCATAGTATATGTACACAAAGTATGTTCTGATAACAAGTTGATTTCATGAGAAGGCTACAGGTGGCGGAGCATACAAGTTTACAGACCTCTTCAAAGAGAGGCTTGGAGTTAGTCTTGACAAAGAAGATGAAATGGATTGTCTTGTGGCAGGAGCAAATTTTTTGCTTAAGGTGTATTTTGGCTACAAAATTTCCCTGTTTCTTATCTGGTATTTAGTATTGCATGTTTTATGGAGTTGACAGCTATTAATTTCTAAGTTAAAAAGTAAAAAGGACATCTATTTGTTTCTCATTTTTATCTTTTTATTTTTTTCCTTTCTCTATAGAGAATCTAGTATTTCTGGTAAAGAATTTGTGAAGAAAACAAATAGTCAATATGAAACCAGTGAGACTTGTAAATGATTAAGCTTGTACTTGATGTAGGTTATGATCATCTATAAGTTGCACCCCACCAATGTTTTATGATGTAAATTTGTGAAAAGATAAGAGTGAATGATTTGATATAATCAGTTAATTCTGATTGTGATCTTGGATACTTGAATGTGTTTCCTTCACTTAATTCTATTATATAAATCAGGTATTATGGTTAACATTAATTGAATCTTTGAACTGTATCTTGTGTAGGCTATTCGTCATGAAGCATTCACGCACATGGAGGGTCAGAAAGAGTTTGTGCAGATTGACCATAATGATTTGTTTCCTTATCTTCTTGTAAATATCGGATCTGGTGTTAGTATGATCAAGGTAAAATCATCATCCTTATCAATTTTAACTGCCAGGCATTTGATCTGAAGCATGACGAAAACTTGCATGGATCTTTGTTTTAATTTGATATAGATTGATGGGGACGGGAAGTTTGAGCGTGTCAGTGGTACAAATGTTGGAGGTGGCACTTATTGGGGACTGGGGAGGCTGTTAACAAAGTGCAAGAGGTCATATTGATCTTCCAGCCAACTTCTTATTACTATATGGAGGGCTCTTGTTGTGGTCTTACTTTTAATCATTCACATTTCAGTTTTGATGAGTTGCTAGAGCTGAGTCAGAGGGGAGACAACGGGACCATTGATATGTTAGTTGGAGACATTTATGGTGGCATGGATTATTCTAAGGTAATATGTGAACTGTGTCCTACTACACAATTCAAACTTTATATAAATAGTGCTGGTCTAGTGAATTAGTGAATTGTTTTATTTTCTATATTCAATAAAATGACTAGTAAATCTATCTCCAATCATCATAGATTGGTTTGTCGGCTTCAACTATTGCCTCTAGTTTTGGAAAGGCTATTTCTGACAAAAAGGAGCTTGAAGATTACAGACCTGAAGATATTTCTCTCTCTCTCTTGCGAATGATCTCATATAACATTGGGCAGGTTAGTTTCACTAACGTAGTACTTTATGCATTATGTGAAGTACATAATGTCCCGTCCTCCTGAGAAGATAATCATGCAATAGAAGACTGTTCAGTGCCTGAAACATGTATATTATGAAAACCGTTTTAACTCTGTGTGTGTGTGTGTGTTTAGGTTTAAAGAATTTGCAGCTGGGGCTCATGTTATAGAGATTCCTTCTTTTTTTCTTTTTTCTGTTCTGACTTTCTGCTTGATATATATTAAAATCATCCTTTCAATATGTTCAGAAAATTCACAGCTTGTTATTAATTACAATTAATAGATATTAGACAAGCTTAAAGCATATTATTCAATCCCACTTCAAGTTTTGAACTCAATGCTGTACCTGCTTACATCTATGGCATAGAGTGTCTCATTTGTTTAAATTAAATTGGAGAGCTTGGCAGTAGTTAGGCCTGGAAATAAATCGGATCTATGAATTTTCTCATTGTTGAAATTATTATCAAGTTTTATCTGGAGTGTCTTAAAGGGAGTTTGGTACAAGTTTACTCATCCGTTGTCAGAGTGTCACTGTATTCACCAATTTACTTTTTTATTTCTCGGTTGAAGAAAAGAATGGATAGATCAGTCCATTGACTCCTTGAAGATGACCTAATATCTTTGTTAACTTATAATGTCAAAGATTTAGATGATCTTTATAACTACCTGATTGTTGTTTGATAGTTCTCTAACCCACCTACTTTCTTGAAATAGTTGTTTGCCATCAATATGTTAATGCTTATCTGGTCCTAGCTATTGTTAAAGTTGTGTTTCTGGTTGGTCATTCCAATGTGCAGATAGCTTATTTGAATGCACTACGGTTTGGACTGAAGCGAATATTTTTTGGAGGATTTTTTATCAGGGGTCATGCTTATACCATGGATACAATCTCATTTGCTGTTCAGTTCTGGTAAGTAATTCATTGAATCTAGGTTTCTGTTTCCTTTTAACAATTAACTTACATGAAAGTAGTCATGACAATCATCAAATGCACCCGACCTCGCCGTGGTTTCTTTCTTTTGTGGTTACAATTAGTTTTCCTTTACATTTTGTTTATCTGTATTCATCTTTTTCCTTCTTACATTTTTAAGTGTCACATTAATTATTTAGGTCAAAAGGAGAGGCACAAGCTATGTTTTTGCGACATGAAGGTTTTCTAGGAGCTTTAGGTGCATTCATGAGTTATGAGAAACATGGTTTGGATGACTTGATGGTTCATCATTTAGTCGAAAGGTTCACTATGGATGCATCATACACTGGTGGAAAGATTCATGGTCCACCGCTTGGAGATTTGAATGAAAAGGTAAGTGCAGCCAGAGTTTACTTAATCTTACCTGCAATGCCAACTTCCTTAAAATTATAACAGTTTATACTGCTAAGTTTCTCAAATGTGTGTTACCAGCATCCCAAGTTGGTGTTAAACAGATTGGTCTCAGGTTTAAATTTGAGACATTTGGACTGTAACCTACTTATTCAAAATCAATGTAGCTATATAAACTTTTCCAAAAAACATTCAAATTTTAGATATTTCAGAATTTTTTAAATAATCAGAGATCAAGTTGTGGGTTTGGAATTTTACTGACCCGTAGATGAGTACTAAGTAGGATGAGGATAGTCTTAGCAACCTGCTTGTATTTGATTGGATAGAAGCAGATTCAACACAAAGTCACACTTCAAAAATATGATTTCCAGCTGCATATGCATTTTAGCATCCATGGTATTGCATGCTTGCTTGTTTCAATTTGTTGGATTTCCAGCATTTTCTGAATTTCGTGGTTGAGGTTATTGTACTCAATAGTTCAATAGCTTTGAGGATCATTGAATTTTGATCGATCTTTACTTATAAAATTTTCAAAGATGAATTTTTGCAAATCCATAATTGTAATCCTTTCTGAGACGGAACTTACTTTTCTTCCTAAATTGCAAATAACATCCCAATATTGTCATTTTTTTTTTCTATTTTTTTAGAATGATGTAGTACCATTTTTTAATAAATTCAGAACTTAGATGGTTCTTAAGCACCTGAATATGTACCTCACCTAGACACAAGAAGGCATCTTATTGTATCACTAGTTGCTTTTGTTATAACAAACAAAGTTGAATAATTCCAATATTCTGATTCTCTGAGGCATACATATTTATTATTCTTTGTACGCCAAGTCAGTAAATTATAAATTATTGAGGCAACTAGATGAACATATGTTCTGTTAATACAAGCTGTAAAGGTTGGCATATCTATTGATGTGAGAGAAAGTTTTGTACTCTGTACTCAATTTTGTTGCAAGTAGAAAGCCTTCTGTATTTCACTTTAGGATTCTTGTTATATTTAAGAAAATTGTTTTCTTATATTAGAAATTAAGCCTTGTACGAGATCCTATTCGAGTTGGAAAATAATATTTTTAATGCTATGGTAGATCATCGGCAGTAAGTTTCTTTGAGGACCTCAATTTAAGTACCAGCTGTCTGAGTATGCAGGAATTTCCTTTTTTTGACTTTTTCTTTATTTCTTATTGGACCTTTGTCTTGATTCAAATGCAGATTTCATGGATGGAAAAATTTGTATTGAAGGGGACTGAGATTACTGCACCTGTACCTATGGCTCCATCTGGAACTACTGGACTTGGAGGCTTTGAAGTTCCTTCATCCAAAGGTGGCACTTTGCGTTCTGATGCAAGTGCATTAAACATTGGTGTTCTTCATCTTGTACCCACTTTGGAGGTGTTCCCACTGTTGGCAGACTCAAAAATGTATGTGAACTTGCACCTTGGTTTTGCTCTTTACTCAAATTAAATGTTTCTTGGCTGACCCATTTTGGAGGATGGACTTGATTTCCGGGTCTAGTGGTTTTGTCTCTTGTCTGATTTCACATTCCTATCCATTGCTGCTGCTTTATATATTTCATGCATCCCTTTTGTAATACTTAGTTCGGCATATAACATTTTGTACTGGATACAGTATGTATGGTGAAGAGAATAAATAAACAAGGCTTAACTTGATTTCCAATTAATCTATTGTTTTTTCCTTTAATGTGATTGCTGATATGATGGAATAAGAGTAAAGATGATGTATTGAGAAGTTGACTGATTGCTGTTATGTTATTGCAAATTTAATTTATCTGTTGCAAAATGCTCAAGTTTACAAGATTTGTTTCTTTGGGTCGTATATTATATTTGTTTGCTTCCTGACATTATGCTGAAATGGCCGCAGGTACGAGCCTAACACCGTCGATCTTGCAGATCACAATGAGTTAGAGTGAGTGCATATTGTTAAAATGCTGCTTATTTGCAAGTGCTAAGGAGATTGATAAGAGTAATTAGGATCCCAGTTTACCAAAAAGATGACAAATTTTGGGTTTGGTTAGCTTATTTAAAATGTGAATGTTGCTGTAGGTATTGGTTTACTGTGCTGTCAGAGCATTTGCCAGACCTTGTTGATAAGGTAAAAGAAAAAAAAATCATCCTCTAACCTCAATCATTCCATATCCAGGTGCATCTCCTTTTGTACCTTAATGCCACATTTGATTAAAATGTAAAAATATATATATAATTTAGAACCTTAATAATCGGTTAGGGTTGATTGTTTTGTTCTTTCTGCATGGTTAATCTTACAAGTCATTTTATTAAGTGGTAGTTGAACTCCTCAATTTTTCTTTTTTAGTCTATGCTAGATATTGTGTCTCATTATAGTATTATTCTTTTGTTTCCTATCAAAGAAGTTATTGCTAAAGTTGCACAGTTGAAAGTATGTTATATACTTTCTTTATCTTTTTCTATTTTCTAGTGGAATCCATTGATCAATTCCTGATATAACTTTTATGATTGTTGATTTGTGTTAAATGTGGTAGGCAGTGGCAAGTGAAGGTGGAACTGATGATGCTAAAAGAAGGGGAGATGCATTTGCTCGTGCATTTTCTGCTCATTTAGTTAGGTAACTGTAGTTTGACAAATGTACCATTGTAACTGTGCACTTTTCCCATTTGTTAATGTCTTAACCCATGGCATAGGTTGATGGAGGAGCCTGCTGCATATGGAAAGTTCGGCTTGGCCAATCTGTTGGAGTTAAGGGAAGAGTGCTTAAGGGAGTTCCAATTTCTTGATGCCTATAGAATCATAAAGCAGAGGTAAATACTTCAGAATTTGAGCCTTAAAACTGGTAGTCGAAAGTAAAAATATGAAGATTTTAGGCCATGACTCATGCATCTAACCATCTGTGCCGATGAAAATTTTTTTATGAGACCTGTTTACACATCTATAAAACCCCACACACCCACTTAATGGACCTCTGAAGTTCTTTCCCTTTTTATTTATTTTTTCTTTCTGAATGTGACAGGGAAAATGAGGCATCGCTTGCTGTTTTACCTGACTTATTGGTGGAGCTTGACAGTATGAGTGAGGTATGTGTAATTATGACTTAAACCACCATTTCCTTCCTTTGCAAAGAGTCTAAAAATTGTGGTAATATGGACAACCTCAAACATTTGTGACCTTGTCTGTTGACTTTCTTCTTTTGATATTTGGAAATCCTTTCATCAGTTGTTTGTTTGTAAATCTGAATTGGGCCTCTATCTGTATTCGATACTGATTTTTATGACAAGCATGTGATCTATCAGTTCTCTTGGTACTTTCACCACCTCACCTGGCATCAATTCAAGGCTACCATTTTGCTTTATCATTTAATGCCCTCTCTAATTTGCAGGAGATAAGACTGCTCACGCTTATTGAGGGTGTACTTGCTGCAAACATATTTGACTGGGGATCCCGTGCCTGTGTGGATCTCTATCACAAAGGGACAATTATTGAAATTTATAGAATGAGTCGCAATAAAATGCAAAGACCTTGGCGGGTAAGTGGAGAAAAAGGAATCTTTAATGGCAGAGAACACCTTGGTGGCATTCTAAACTACTCTGACCACTAAAATGTTCTCAGGAGAAGTTTTTGGTTTTGTAACTTAGGTGGATGATTTTGATGCCTTCAAAGAGAGAATGATAGGGTCTGGAGAGACGAAGCCTCACCCACATAAGAGAGCTTTACTCTTCGTGGACAACTCTGGTGCAGATATTGTTCTAGGGATGCTACCCCTGGCCAGGGAACTACTAAGGCATGGAACTGAAGTAAGTTTGTATCTACATAAACTGAGGAAAAAATTTCAAATTACTAATCCACTATTATGATAGATAGTTTCCTCGACCTGCTTGTCTGGTCACTAATGATTCATTTAATTGAGGCTTTACTAGCTGAGCATTAATTAAGTCCACAATTGCCTATTGGAATATATTCAATGCCCATGTCATTCCCATCTGAGACTCTCTTATTTAGTTTATCTGTATTGTTTTTAGAACTTTATGTTATGCACTGAATATAAATGCCTTGGGTAGCAACTAAAATAATTATGTTCCTATGTGGGCTCAGCTTCTCTGCAATAGCTTTGTCATTTTTTTTCTTCCAACTAGTTCTTTGTATTGCAGCATTAATGGGAATACTTTTGCAGGTTGTTTTGGTTGCAAACTCCCTCCCTGCCTTGAATGATGTAACTGCTATGGAGCTACCTGATATTGTAGCTGAAGCTGCAAAGGTTTGTCTGTGTACGAACATCTGATAGCTCTCCTCACAACTTTGTCCTTTTTGTTTGTAACAGTTTCCACTACATCATTCAGTCTTCAGATGCCTTTCTTCTTTAAAATTAATTAGAGTACAAGAACTTCAACCTAAATAGTGGGTTCATTTATCTGATTGTGTAGTACAAGGATAATTGTCATGACTTTAAGAATCAATCATTATTTTGATGCAACAGAATTAAATTTCTTTCATTCTGTGCTAATTTTAGAGATTCAATGTATTTGGTGCCATTCAACTCTAAACACAGCATTCATATCAAATATTAATCAAACAAAGCAAACTGATTCTTCTATTCCACAGCACTGTGACATTCTTCGCAGGGCTGCTGAAGCAGGAGGCTTACTTGTTGATGCAATGACTAACACGTTAGGTAGTTTTAAAGATAATCCACCTTCAGTTCCTTTGATGGTTGTTGAGAATGGTTGCGGAAGCCCGTGCATAGACCTGAGGCAAGTCAGCTCTGAGCTAGCTGCTGCTGCAAAAGATGCT